>JALNIO010000656.1:0-22582 GCA_023509875.1 Rugonectria rugulosa | reverse complement strand
CGAGTGTGATCGGTTCAAACTCATGACATTGGCCGGAAGAAAGCGCTTGACCAAGGGTTTTAAGTCATAGTGTTGTCATATCCGCCTCAAAGCTTTCTTATAAGTATTCAATCTTCGGCCTATATAAGTGTTTTCACCTCGTGTTCCAATTATCCCATTGTTGCCATTCTGAATCCGGATTGGAATATTGACTACACTGTCACTACCACAAAAACAGTTCAGGCCAGGCTTTTAAGCTTGAAACAGCAACTTCTCAGCTTTGTATAGAAACGCGATAATTTACCTAGGTAAAGATAATTAACGACGTTGATTACGCCCAATTAATTCGCGAAGTGCGCTCATTTGCTTTCCTTCGCCCTCTCCGGACGCAATGCAAGTTGCCAGATGTTTGCGGTCCTGAGAGTTGACCTTGCTCCCATGATGAACGCGGTTAAACGCTTGGAGTCTGAGTGGCAACATTTGCTTCTCCCACGCGGCGAGCGAGTCGGCTAATCCGTCCTCCGTTGTCGATTCCGCTGCCTGTTGGCCAATTGTCCCATGGATACCGAGTGCCTGAATCTCCCGAACTGCCGCTGTCGCAAGAGTCCAAACTTCTCCGTGCCGGTCAATGTCCTTGAAGTCCGGCCAGTCCATCAGCTCGCATGCTGCGAAGACGGCAAATACGGGGTAAGCCTCGACAGCACATTGAACAGCGGGCCTTACCACGCAGCGGGATACTCCGGAAGCATTGTATATCTCGGAGAAGGCGCTTGCAACCAAAGGTGCACTATCGTCGAGTTGCAGACCAGCACCAAGGCGGTCCGTGTAGGCAAGGTCAGCTTTCTTGATGCGATTTAAATTCAGGGTTGCTGTGGGAGACACTGGTAAAGTGATCCCCTTGGTAGGGTGAGCGTGAATGGCGAGATAGGCATTGGTGACTTGCTCGTCTCTAAGCCCAGAGGCCTCGAGAAACCAAGAGCGCAGACCGAAAGAGACGCTACCGAGGAGAACCTTGGTATTTGTTTCGCGCAAGGCATCGCCAAGGATAGTAACTAGCCTCTGTCCAGCTTCAGTTTGGAGCGATGCGCCGTCGAGCGTAATGACGACGAAATCGTAACTGGACCCAACCAGGTCAGATGGATCAGTAATGTAGCCGTAGCCCTTGTATTCCTTCAACTGGTCGTCATCGTAGCAGTAAAGAATCTGAGGGCGTTGAAGCCGCTCTGCATGATGCGGGCGGATGAGAAAGGTGACATCGGCGCCTGCGAGGGTGACATGATATCCCACGACGATGCCCATAGATCCAGCACCGACGATAAGAACACGAGGCTTGTCCCGGGCACTCATCTTGACTGCTGAGGCTTGGTGGCGTAAGATATCTTGTTCAAGTGGAGAAGGGAAAATGTCCAGTAAAACTCTACGGCCTCATGATTTATCACCGCAAGCAAAGTTGCGGACTTGCGGAGTTGTGGCAGCGGACTTTGTGACCATCTGAGACTCTACAGGGTTCCTTGTATATGTCAGGAAGGTCAAAGACACGAGAAAGACTGGCTGTCATTATAAACCCTTGTCCCTTGTAAAACTCAAAAACTTCAGGTATTGACCAGGCAAACTATGTTACTACACGATGTGCATCGCGAAGTCAACGGGAATACGAAACTCACTCCGCGATTCTGGGCGGAGGATTATGTAGGTAAGGGATTGTGTGAGGTTGATGAGATGATAGCATATGGTGGCTTATAACTCCAAGCAAATTCGAGAATAGAAGGCCGTGTGTTCCGGACCTTGACAAAGTCTTAGTTAGGGCATCAGAGACGCGACCAGGCGCTCTGAGACAAACCGCGCACTAACCTCCTAGACTCATCAGCTTACCGCTAGAGGGAAGGGCAACACAACTATCACCCACTAGACTCAAGCTATGTTGGGTAAAATGGCCAATTATGAGCAAAGACTCATGCTCGCTCACCACTTGAGGGATATGGGCCAGCGGCCGTGAGCGTCCTAGGATTGGACGCTATCGGATGACGTTGCCGAGGCGGCTGTGCCCGTCGAGCTAACTCTAGACCACTGAGGCAAGGCGGCAGATGGACTCCGGGCTTGTGTGCTTTTGAACTGTGATGTTGAGATGGCTGGCTGAGCAGAGGTTATCCCGAGAGTCTAGACTCGGCGGTCTGATCCGGATACACTTTCTCAGCTCCAGTTCACTCCAGAGTCCGTCATAGGTTTTGTGTTTAAAACCAGCTCATGTCCCATGTTGGTTGAGGAAATATCAGAGCCAAGTACATCTCCCTGCTGTATACCATAAATATTAGGATATTAATTATTTTCTTTCAACCCCTTCTTTGTCAAACATGGGCTTCACAATCAGTAAGTACCATCTTCATAACCCCTCGAATACATGTACTCTGCAGTACTAACCTCCTTCTCTCTCATATCAGACGTCTCCAGCGTGAGCATTTCAGAGCCAGATGTGAAAGCGAGCTTGCGAGATCCAAGACAGAAGGCTGTCCATCTCTACTCATACAGGGACCCAATATCGTTTTCGGGCCAAGATGAGAAGACGGTCCCTGTCGCCATCTCCGTTCTTGGAGCCAAACTCCAGGTCAAGGTTCTTTTCGACGGCGAGCTCCAGGACATCGCTGGCAAAACGGCGAACATTGTTGCGACTGTTGCGTCCACCACTGCCGCCGTTGCATTCTCAGGTGTATCTCGGACAATACCAGAGCTTGTTGGCAACGGGTCGGCAGTCATCTTCGACATTGACGTGAAAAGCCGCAACCCCGAGGTACCATGGGGGTTTTCTGACCACATGAACTTCAAGCTCCAGATTGAAGGTGGCCAAATTATTACCCTCCCGGAAAAAACTCTGCTCACCATCTATGCGCTCGCCCATGACTTGCCTGACTATGCGACGTCGGAAGGCCTCCCAATCCAATTCCTCGAGATGATGGTGCTTCCTACTATCAAGAACAATATCACGACAAAAGAGGCCTGGATCGAGTTTGTCGTCTGGCGATGTTTTGCTTCAACATTTGACAAGACTCTGGAGACTGGCCCCAAGTTACACGCATACTGGGCCGATGCTCAGCATTCGTATCGCTACAACGCGTTCGTCGGCGGCGCTTCAAACTACGTCTTGAACGGTGGCTCTATCTTTGACCTGGACCAGTGGCTTGTCAACTGCAAGCCTCCCAAGAAGGGCCAGTGGTACGGCGTCAACTGTTACGACATGTCTGCACTTCTCCAGACAGCCCTTCGCCTGGGCCTTCCATACCGCTACTTCAATGAGAACGGCGAGCCCTTCAAAGAAGTTTTGACCGTGTCAAAAGCGTTTAGGCAGCCCTATGGGTACATCAAAAAGCTGGACCTAATTGGTTGGGGTGACTCCAACAGCCCTTTCTTTGACAACAGTACAGAGAAGCTGCTGGGGCCTGACAAGGACACCCAGCGTGAAAGCTTCTGGAATCACGCCTGGGTATATGTGAGAATGTCAAACACGGACATGAATGATCGCTCTACCCTCGACGCATGTGCTGGCCCGACAGCCATTCCCACCTCTATCAAACAATACCTGCAAGACGCAGTCGACGCCAATCGAACCTCGGCCGACACCAAGAACTTCTCAGGCTTCATCTCCGACGAGATACCAAAGGAGTACAATGGCGTCATCTCCATCAACGTCGACAAGCCACGCACTTTTTGGCAGGAAACTACCTTTGCGGGAGAGTCTACGCTGTGTCTTCGCTATGACAACAAGCTACTTCGCATCAACAGCGACGGGAAGCCAGACAATGAGCTGGTTACCGTCGAATCCGTGATTCAAAACCAGCCTAGGCCAATAGATCCGATCCCGGTCCACGTCAATGATCTCTTGATCACTGGCTTCACTTCTCTGGCCACCTCTCTCAGTCTGTCCGCGCCGCAAGCCGGCACCGAGCTTCCTTTGGTGCAGAGTAGTACCTTTACGTGCGGTCCTTTCACTATTAGAACCCCCGAGTTGAGCGTCACCAAGAATGGATCAATCCTCCGCTTCGACCTCTGGTCGGTAGACTATGGTCCACCTTTGATGACTATTAACGTAGTCGTGCTGACTGATTTGAAGACGGCGCTGGAGTATCTTGTCGGGCATTTCAGCATGCTGAGCCATAGCAGCGCTTCAGTTTGGGATATTACAAAAGACGCCATTGCCAACGGCAAGATTAACATCTCGCCTACGAAGGACGCCCCGGTCGGCGCAGTAATCCGAAGCAATGTTCTTGTTACCATTGACGGCACCAATAACTTAGATGCCATGAATGCCGTCTTGGGTGACATGGGTAAGTTCATGGACGATTATTTTGGCAAGCCTATTGTCAAGGTAGATACTTCCGTGGTCGACCAACACGGCGTCTTTCCTCAAGCATCAGCTGTGGGCGATACATTGTCTCCCTACTTCTTAGTAAGTCCCGCCAAGTATACGAAACCCATTGGAGATTTGCGTGTCTGATTCCTCGCCGTTTAGGTTCCCGGAGCCGTCGACTTCAGTCTTGCGTCTAATACCAGGGTACGTCCCATTTGCCATGGCATACTGATGGGTCTTTACTAATTAGTCAGAACGTTATTGTGATCGAAAACCCGTGGTTTAAAGCCGATAGTGGCTTTTGGAATACCAGCCTTACTTTGGTGAAACCTCCTGAGAAACAGGATGCTCCCTATACTCTCGTGGGTGCATTTGCGGCTAAGGACACATTTTACGTCACATCCAAAGAGTTTCCCATCTTTCTCTAGCAGCATTGGGGTTTGGGAACCTCTCTCAATTAACAGAAATACAAGTTTGACACATAATAACTGGTCAGTGGTGGATTGATCTCTGCTCGTAATGTGCGTCGTATGTTGCCAATGACCTCGCTCTGTACCACTTCCGTCAACATCCTGCTCTCTTAGGTTGATGGTTCAAACTCTCCTGGTACTCAGCCTCCCTTGGGCAGCTTGACTCGTATCGTGCCTAAGTCTGATTGATCCCCAGTCTTTGAACTTCGCCACTATCCTCACTGTATGCTAAGCCATGGCATTGCACTAACAAAAGAGGGTCCGTCCAATTACTTCTAGGCAGCAAAGAGGAATTAACTACTTGTAGGTGCACTCCCCTCATGATCACAACTTTACAACCGATGCTTTTAATTGTCCACCTTTGTTTCAATCATGACAAGCCACGCTGAGTATCGTGAAAAGCTCCTCGTGGGTGATGAAGTCCCGCTCATCTTCACCGCAGCATTGATGGGTGACTACGAAGAAGTTTCCTCGTTGATTGAGCAGAATGTAGATGTGAATGCCGTGAACCCAAATACGGGCGCCACTGCGTTGCACATGGCGAGCTCCCTGGAAGAAGGGCAGCTGGTTCAAAAGCTCTTAGATTCTGGGGCAGCTCACTCAATCCTCGACGATCTAAACGAAACTCCAATGCACAAGGCTGCTATTGGCGGAAACTTTGAAGCCGTGGAGCTCTTGTTGGAGGCTGGCGCAAGCCCTTCCGGGAGGGGACGCGATGGAGCGACCCCTGCCCACATGGCAGCTTGGAACGGGCACATCAAGGCTCTGAAGCTCTTGATTGATGCCGGTGCGGACGTCCATGCCACCGATGACGAAGGCCAGACGCCCTTTCACGTGGCCGGAAGCCATGGAGCTGGTCCAGAGACATTGCGGGTACTCCTCGATGCGGGATGCGACATCAACGCCAAGTCGAACACCGGAGAGACGCCCCTGTTAAAGGCAGGAGGGTATGACGATATAGTCGAAATGCTCGTGAAGGAAGGGGCAGATCTGAAGATTCAATCCAGCGATGGGATGACAGCTTTGCATACAGCTGCAAAGGAAGGAGTCCGTGATCAAGTTCAGCTGATCCTTGACACCCATGTCTTCGACGTCAATGCCAAGACAAAAGATGGAACAACGCCACTGCACTTTGCCGCGCCCAAGTGGTATTGCGAAGACATCACTTCCCTACTTCTCGACAGCGGCGCCAACGTAGACGAAGTTGACAATGACGGAAACACGGCATTGCACTTGGCCTCTGAGATTTGGCAAGCCACAGTCGTCAAGATTTTGCTAGACAGGGGAGCCGACAAGGAGAAGAAGAATCACCGAGGAGAAACGCCTTTGCACGTCGCAGCACGTACTGGAATGGTTGAGCCCCTTCGTGCGTTGCTCGTTGCTGGGGCTGACAGTCAAGCTACGGATGGAAATGGATTGACTCCGAAACAGAGCGCAGCAGCTGCCAAGGAGGAGCGCATTCACACCCTGACTCAAGAATGGGAGGCGGAAGGACCACATAGTGAGGAGCTCAATAACCAAGTCCGGGACCAAATCCACAAAGGCGCAGAAATATGGGATGACATATTAAAGGTATTGGGAGAGTGTGAGGAATGATGTACCTAGAATGTAGAAACGATAGACGTATCCTGTCTATCGTCACTGTGCCGACCATTGAAACTCATAACGTCCATCTTCATAGCCAAATGGCCGTAGTTGAAGATGCCGGGACAGTGGTTGGAAGTGATTATAAGAGATCCCGTCGACCACCGAATGGTTAGTACGGTTATCCATAGATTCTGAGATCGTTCAGCCATCCTCAATCTGGCGGTCCCTCATGTGAGTGCAGCTTTAGTCTTTGGGCGCCGTCCTTTTGCTGCCCAAGCCGCCGGTAATTGACTAAGCTGCTGGTGTAGCAAGCCCAGTTTTCTACTAAGAAACAGGTTGGAATTGCCGGGATATTGACAGGGGCTGAGGCAGGGTCGATATCTCAAATGAATCCATGAGAGTACTGCACATGAAATGCCTCGGGTTTTGATTGTAAGATCAAATGTGCGGGGTTGAGCGGGGTTGATTTACCGGTTATTGTATGTAAAATCACCTCGGCTTGGGAGGCATGGAGATGTAGGCTTGTGAGAGTCAAAGGGACAGAGAGGCGTTGATGAAGTCATACGGCATTGGATGTCTGAGAAATGAGGCTTGCGGACATTACCATATTATGCCTTTGACTTGCGTAAGTTAATCTTGACCTTGATACAGACGGCACCACCGCCACCGTCAGCCCACCTGGACGATGAAACAAAGCCTTCTCTTACCATCCCTCAATGATAAGGCGTCAGCATATTGTATTACATACTTTATTAAGAGCAGGGGTAATCCTTTTAAGTTCAGTCAAGTAAATACAACCCCTCATATTAAGAGTAAGTCCGTTCTTTTTGTGGCAATCGTGATACTTCCATGACCCCGGAAGTGACGGATCGACAAGAGTCTTGCGCCATACGGCACTGCAAGGTGGACGCACGTCGCAGACGGTAAAACCCTAGCCTTGGTGATGAAACTGGGCCAACAAGGGTCAATCAAGGTCCGACACCATGGTAACATTACCAATTCGTCCACGGGCATCGATACTGAAATGTCCTAGTGTATGTCAGGAACAATGCAACCACGCAAGGGACAATCGACCGGCATGTAGACCACGCACTCGCCATACTGGATGTCTACTCCGTAAGAACAACCCTGCTGATGTAGATGTTGATCCCTGAAGAAAGCAGTCATCCGGTTCCGTTCTACTGGACGATTACGATGACTTGGGGAGGTCTGTAGTTGCCAAGCTTTCTTTAGCCTACCGATCCGTACATCTAGGGAGTTGAGATCGGGGACAACGGTGATAGGCTCAGTAGAGACTCGTTATTTGTATTTGGAATATGACCTTGGGGAATCGTGATGCTAACTCAGGCAGTGAAAACAGCGGCGTATGAGGGAATGTTTAAAAAGAAATCACAACTTATGCAATGCACGCTATCTCTCGACATCGGATCATGCCGACGAACGAATTACACATGTAGGTCCGACAAGACCAGAAATGGCCGACTATTAACCAAAAATGGTAAAGAAATTGACCACATAAAGGTCGCTGCGAAAATTAAGGTGGCAATCGACACGCTTCACCATCTAAGCTTCAACGCTACGCCCAAAGCCTAGCTAGCAAAGGACTTGACACTGATCTGAACCTGGAAATACCCGAAAAGACTAACAAGGACAAGGAGAGGATAAATAAAGTATTATGGTGGTGGACGAAACCGGGCCACTTTCAGCTTGCTATGTAGCGCGCGCTTGCCGTTGCGTCCATCTTCCAACAACCAAGCGGCGGAAGAATATACAGTAATGTAGGGGAGATCCGATAATATAAGATAACGAAGCTACAGGCAATGTGCTGTTTATCGAGGATTCGGGACCAGCCTTCGCGGAGGGGGGATGAACTATCCCCAGGTCCTCCTGAGTCAGCGCTGTCACGACCAGGGAAGGTCGAACGGCCTAAATTAAGTCCCGCCCAGCTTAAGAGGCACATTAACAGAAAAGATACGAATGACCCATTCAGAGGAGACAATGGCACGTCTTTTTGCTTCACCATTGGGTGGCAGGGCTGCGCCATCTACGAGGGGCTCCAGACCCATCGCCAAAACCGGCAGCTGAAAAGGTGAAGGCGACAGGGGTCCTTTCAGTAGGCGTCTTCACCTGACATGCGACGTTGGACTAGCTGAACTCAAACAAGGGGACGCCCGTTGCGCTCAGACACACTCCAACTCATGACCTTGCCCCTGAAAGCTTAGCTACGGACGAGTGTTTGGTCAACTACCCGAGCCCCCTATCCCTGCTCAGCGATGGAGTCTATCAGATGCAGTTCGGGGTAAAGGCCCAGATGGCCGTGGATTGTGGACTGTTATATCTCAGATCATGGTTGTCTTCAAGTTACATATTGTACTCGATGGATTACCGACCTGCCCGTCTCGTCATGTTTGCATAATCCTACCATGGTCAACCAACCTGCAAAGCTTTCCATCTCGGTACCTACCTTGATTGGGTCGCTGCTCTCCTGCATAGCCAGCTTTGTTGCGCTCTCTCTTCACGTCCTTGTCCCACCCAAGCGACGGCATTTCCGCCATACATTGATAGTGAACCTCCTTGTTGCAGGTACGTTGTTGCTAACCAGCCGGGCGTCACCCTGTTGTTCCCTTTCGATAAGTTCACAATGTGGTAGACTTTATCAACACCTTGAATAACTCGATATCTGGTATCCTCGTGCTCAAAAACGGATATGATGACCCAGATGTGCCTCCCAGTGCGCAGTGCCTCGCCAATGCGTGGGTCGGCCAGTTTTCGGTGCAAGCGATTGACTTCAACATTCTCGTTATTTCCATTTCAGTGTTGATGGTTGTTTTAAGACAACAAATTGTTGTCGATTCGTCACCAAGGACAGCTATACTTGTATGCATAATACCGTGGATTCCTGGCACAATTACCAGTAAGCATCAACCGGGCGACTCGTTCTTATGAACCAGGTAACTAATTCGACGACGTAACAGGTTTCGTAGGTCTCGGGCTGGGTGCTTATGGGCCAGTAAGCGGCAACTGGTGCTGGGTCAAGCCCCAGCTTCTTGGCATGCGGTATGGCCTCACTCACGGCTGGCGAATCGCCATCTTCGTCATCACAGTGGGAATCTACACTTTCATCTACATCAAGCTCCGACGGATATTCAGCACACTGAAAGTTGACCTCTATTCCTCCGCAGTTGGGCGGGATACTTTGAACAACAATACGGAGACGGAGGCGGGAGGACAATCTGACACTCAGCGGATCTGGGTTACCACAACTGTTGCCGCTTCATATGAGCTGGAGGAACGGTCAAATACGAAAGCAGATATTGTTCATTCTGCTGGAAGTGACGGGAAAATGCAGTGGTCCTCCTCTGCAACTCCTCGGAATCCACCCACGAAGCCAACCGATGATCCTTTCACAACCTCAACCCAGCCCTCCACCAACATAGAACCACTCGAACCCAGATCAACCTCACCCAACCTAAGAAGGATGCTTCTCTTAAACGGCTATCCGATTGCTTACATTATACTCTGGATTCCTGGCATGGCGAACCGTTTGACCGAGTCTATTGGCACCTCACCGCCATGGCTGACCTCTCTGCAAGCCAGTACTCAATTTGTTGGATTAGCCAACGCTCTTACCTACGGCTTCACAGAGCAGATGCGACGCACGTTGCAATTATGGATGAAAAGGCGTAATTTTCGCACAATTGACACTTGATATCCAATTTTTCTGTACGCAGATTTCTCGCGTATAATACAGCAATAGAAACTCCCAGTTTACAAATAAGGCCCAAGCACTTCTTGTGTATGCTCCCAAACTTTTTCCGTTGCCTTCTCCCGGAGCACGCGCAAGACTTTTGCGTTCGGGGTGCAGTCACACCCAGGACTAACGATGAATAGCCCATTCTCCGACTTCTCCAGTGAATTGACGCCTGGCTTGCCGTGCCATGGGACGCCTCGACCGCCAAAAGCAGCGCTGGTGCTTTGGAACAGATGCCTCTGTCCAGACTCCTCGTCGCTGTACGCAAAAAGAAGAACAATATGGCGCAGGAAAAGCCAGACGAACCAACCCCAGAGTGAATTGGGATCTACACCCCGATGCACATTCCCTGTGTCGACTAAGCCGGGCCTTGAGTGGATGAAGGTCACGCCGGGGTTGTCGTTGGCCAGCTTCTCGAGAGCTATTGTGTTCATGGTCGAGTAATGTATCTGGCCCTGGAAGCCATAGTTGTCCGATTTCTTCAAATCTAAGTCATCCAAGTTAAGGCTCGCCCGTTCCATACCACCGCCCAATACGCTAATCACTCTTGGAGCCTCCGCCTCATGCAGAAGAGGAAGCAGATGCAGAACAAACAGAATTCGTGCGTAGTACTCCAAACTCTGCGTAATTTCCACACCCTCTGCGGTCTCAGTGCGCGGGCCATATGGCCCATATCCCATGGAGAGGAACAAGAGGTCGATGCGCGATTCCTTGCTCTTGATGACGTCGCATACTCTCTTGGTCTCGGCGAGAAGAGCCACCTCGCCTTCGGTCCAAATCACTTCGGCCTTGGGGTTGATGGCCCGTAGTTCCTGGATGAACCCCTCCATGCGCTCTTGCGAGCTTTTGCGGCCGACGAGGTAGATTCCGGTGCTTGCACCTGTGGCGACCAAGGCTTTGATGGTGAGCTGTCCGATGCCTGACGTGCCGCCCACGAAGACAGCGACGCGCGGGGCTGTCGAATCGTTGATGAGAGCGTTGGAGGTTTTGATCTCGTTGTAGGACACCATGGTTGAGTACAGATACTTATAAGAAAAATAGTGAAGCAGTTAATATGAATGAAGGGGAAAGTTCTTTGTTGGAATGTCAATGTAGGACAAATGCAGCCTTTGAGGAAGCGGGCATCGGAGTTTCTCAATGCCGCGCTGGTGTTACCTAATTAACAGCCACAACCAACAAGTCCGCAAACATGTGGCGGAGGTGAATTTAAACTCCGCATGTTTCGTATTTTTACTTTTTGGGGCTTGGTGTTTTAAATGTTTGATGACATGCCACAAGGTACATTTATGTGGCGTCATGGTTTTGGTGAAAGTCATGTTTGCCTGCGTTTGAGGGTACAAACTGATGCATAGGTTGAGACGGCAACCAAATTTCCGACAGCTCGTCTCCGTGATAATTCTCACACTACCACATAATGATCCAGAAATGGGTTTATGCTTTACCAATTTATTTCAATATCGAAAAGCCCGGACACGAGGTCTTGTGGATGTAAAGAGGTGGAATTCTAGAATTCCCTTTAGTGTAGGGTAGCTCTCGACAAATGCCTCCTGGAACAAATAGCCGGTAACTTGGGCATCCACAGAACGAGGCTTGGTATAACGCTGAGGGATTATTGTAGATAATCGGTATTTACATGTAAATGAAGACCTTTGTGGTGTAGGCGGCTGCAATAAAGTGCACCACCTGGGTGGCTTAATCGGCAGATGTAAAGATACTTCGCAGAAACATTGACAAACACCCACTCTTGACTCATCTACTGGTACTCACTCGTGGTACGCAGGGTATTTTAAGCCAAGATGCACCCATGGGCAGATAGATCTCGGACATTTCTGCCATTATTCTTCGAGAGTGTCCTCGTGGCCAACGCCCTTGTGACCTCTATGTCGAGGTATATTAGGCTTGCCATGTTCCCCGGCATGTCGTCTTAATTGAGACCCTTCAAGAATATCGGTTACCATCTTGAATGTAATATCTGTCGAATGAAGATCACCCAAGGCTGAAATCGGTCATCACCATACACCCAACACCAATACTACTCCTCGTTTATCGTCACAATGGGACAGTGCCCTTCCTCCATTCGCCGCAGAAGACAAGTCATTCAAGACATAGGTGGAGTTGAGCTCGTCACCCGTCAAGCCACAAATGGCGCTGCTGCCATGCCTCAACCTCCAACCTGGAATCTCAAGTTGGAGACCGAGCCTTACATCGATGCCATGCCCTCAGAACCACCAATGAAATACGGTGACCACTCGTTCACGGCCGCCGTATTGCGCGCATATAGCGAGGCCAAGGACCACCCCGATCTCCGCAACATCAACGACTGGGAAAATGTCCTCATCGTTGACGAGAGCTTTCGCAACAATGTCAAGATTCAGGCCGGTATCAAGATGACGACTTGGTTCATCATGGCTCTGTTGCAAGCCTATGGCGCGCTCGCGTTCTTGGCCTTCACCGTGTACCAGAATCCGAGCTCTGCGTCCTTCAACAGCGACGAGGACGAGGCCGCTCAATTCTTGAACGAGCTTTACACCAAGTCTTCGTGCCGCTCCATGGAGGAGGCCATGGACCGCTGGGATTTGCCATACCTGATCAAGGACCAGCCGGTAGATGCGTACAGCGGTTCGTTGGAGACCGAGATTACTCGCGTCATGAGGGACCAGAGTATCGGCAGGGAGAGCAAACACGGCCATATCTTGGCTCTGATCCGAATCATGCGGCAAAAGTTCAATGTTCGCTGGAACTGTAACGGAATGACATTCGAAAGCTTTTCTAACATCTTCAATGATGCAAAAGCCTATGCCGGGAGCCAGCCGCTTCTGCTGAACAATGTGGGCTTCTCCATTGTGCAAGCCATCCAGCAGCAATTGAAGGACTATACGAAGCGCGCGACCGATACTACCTCGTCTATTAACAAGAAGAGATCCATCTTCATCATCGGAGGCAGAATCGATCCCAGCCAAGCCAAGTCCATCCGAACCATGATCGAAAAGATTGAAGGCGGAGGCGCCGAGTCGCGAGTGACGGTTGTGCACGTCATGGAAGGGGACAAGGACGAATCCTCCCATCTTCACCAGTCCATCGACGACGCCAAAAAGGGCGATCGGGATTGGTACGAGTACATGCCCATCAACGTCAACATGCTCTTCTCGCACGGCCCGAGCGCTGCTCTGATTCTGAAGGTGCTGGAGAGCCAAGGATCGAATACGGGTCTTGTTCAGGCGAGGAAACCGTCGAGTTCAATGTACGGAGTTTGCCAGGTGTTTCGAAGCAAGGGAGGGGAAGTTCAATTGCCGCAGGTCGCTCACATTAGGAACCACTTGGGCCTCGATTCTTAATGCGATAGTAGGTACGATCTGTACGTTAGTGGGATGGCTGTAAGGGACTAGCCTTCAAAGCTCTACAACAAACACGGGCAAAATATCAAATGAATGAAGAGGTGTATTCGCTCAATGTTTCCCCCTTTAAATAGAAACTAAACTGATTAAACTGACTACTTCGACTTGCCCTTACCCAAGGTCTCCTCAAAAGTCTCATCTTCGCCAACACAAATCTTGTAAGAAGTTCTGACGTATTCAGACGACTGCATGGCAAGGTCCGGGTCAATGATCGCATATGTATTGGAAATGAGAACCCAGCAGTCGATAACTTGGTCCAACATAATTCCCCATTAGTGAATAACTATCTTGGAATTCGTAGTTCGTGGCACTTTTCCGCCAGAGATGACGTAGCCGAGTGACTCCAACGCTTTGTACGCCACTTCGATGCACTTTTCATGCTTGTCTTGCTGCGAGTATCTGACTGATAGCCCGAGAAGTACTTCGAACATGGCCGGACGAGGAACCTCATGCGCTGGGCGCCTATACGTACCCTCCATGGCCTTGAGGAGGGCCTCGACCTTTGCTGCATCTGACGGGTTTAGCAGAAACTCGGTCATAACATCAGCATGCAACCGATAGCGTTTCATGGCGGCGGTCTTCGCTGTAACGCGATCATCCTCGCAAATGGCGCAGTCACAAACGAAGCCCCAATGCTGAAACTCACTTTGCCGTTGCCCATACTCGTTGCTTCGAGGGAGATGGTACGAAAAGGTCACTTCGGTGTTGGCCTCAAGGTCCTTCGTTGCGCGCACAATCATGAAATCGCCAATAAATGCGCGGTCGGCATTATTGACACAGGAGTGATTGATGTATGAAGCCGTTGGCCAAATGCCGTAGGAGTCAGGGGGTTTCTTCTCGGATAATCGGGCCTTGTTATCGATGCGGTCGCGTAGTATATCGCTTCGAGACGAGAGGGGGCAACTGAAGTGGTTCAAGGCAGTGATGCGTCGAACGAGAAATCTAGAAACTTTTGTCAGCTATGATGATACAGATGAGGCCGATGTCTCTCACGTGTCGACCACCAGAGTATCATCTGCCCAGGCAGTATCAAGCGGCTTGTATGAGCCATGGTGAAGATCAGTAATGGCTGGCGCTAGAGAGGGATTCCGGTAGAGCTTTTGGAGAATCTTCGTGATCAACTCTAATTGTCCTCCCATGGTGAAAGTTTCAGTCTCCGGGTTGATCAGTACGGGGATGTCTCGGCCATTTCCATCGTCCTTGTCATCGTTATGCGCATGTGCGAATGCCTTCTCACACAATAAGAGGTCGCCAGCTTTCACGTCTCTCGTCGTGAACAGAGCGCGCCCTCGTGAAGCTGATGTCTTCACAATTACCGGACCGACGAATGTGGCGTGGTCCAAGTGAGGCGGGCAAAGTTCGTTTGCCTCCTCTTGCATCTGTGCGAAATTGTATTGTCCGGTGTTCTGCTCAGTGCATCACTTGATGGCCCTTTCGAGTTGCGCTCTGGCTTCGCTGTTGCTAGGATACTCCGACACAAGCCGCTCAAGGACTCGGAATGCCTCCGAATATCTTCCCAGGTTGTACAGAGCCTGTGCTTTCCGGAAGAGAGCTTTCTCTGCGAGCTTGGGATCGGCCGGTACGGTGTCGACATCGGAGAGGGCAGCATCAAACTGGTTGGTCTTGAGGAAGGCGAGCGAGCGATTGGATTTGATGGTTTCGGCCTCTGCCGCAGTCGGGGAGCAATCGAGTGCGCGAGTATAGCTATCACAACGTCAGTCCTCATGCTGGTGGAATTGAGATTAGCTTGCCAGCACTTACCAGTTAATAGCCTTCTCGAACTTGCCCTTGCTGAAATGAGAATTTCCCTCGACTTTCCACGCATTCGCACTCTGCTCATTCGCTATTGATAGCCGTTGCCAAGACTGAGGGACACGCTTGTCGTTCGACGGAAGAGAAATCACATCGGACAGGTGGTCAACACAAATACCATAATCTCCATCTACCAAAGGCTTGAAGTATGGCTCTTTGACAAGAAAAACCATTCCCTCTTTGAAGATTTCTTCAGTAGCACGTGTCTCATCTGAGTGGTAAAGTTGCAAAATAGCCACTGCTCCATTTTCGTCTTCCACCATGCCCGTGATGGCAAATTGTCTGTTAGCGGGAGTGACTGCTCTCAGAAGCAAATGACTGCCCCTGTGGTGAGTTTCAAAACGAAGTTTCTGGATAGTTATCTTGAGTAAATCGCTGATAGGTCTGATGCATGGATGGTAGGATGGTGAAAGAAAGGACGCGTTCAAGTGGCTTTTGTGATTGATACGTCGTACTTGCTTGAGCATGAGTCGAACCATGAACTGCGATATCAGTTCAGCTCGGAATTTCTTGGCCACATATTTCTGTCCCTTGACAGATTGTGCATCTTGAAGGCTCTTCTTCTGCTGGAGCAAGAGTTGGACGAGCGCTGGATCGCGGGATGCATCATACGAGGTCATGGTGGTTTGCTGAGAATTTAATCATCCGCTGCCACAGGGCGAAAGGGTCGTTCTCGAATGTCGAAACTAGAGGATAGAGAGCGAAATCTTTTTCGTATGTCCAAGACTGGATGTTTTGGGCTCGGTGAGGTGTTGAGGGAGAGATGAAAAGAGAAACGTGCGGCACGCGTGGCAACGCAACAACACGCATGCACCTAGGTAATCGGATAATCAGTGATTCACAGCACCTCCAGAATATACAACACCTTGATTGGTCGCTACATGAACAATCATCCCTATTCCTGTATTATTTAAACACAATCAACAAACCAAATGGCTGTATCTGACCCAAGAGGGACAACTCAGGCGAGGTTGGCCTGTCGCTGCCCGCAATAAAGACACCAATGCAGTAAAACTTCGAATCCATCTCGGCCGTCATAGGCTCGCTGTCTAGACTTGGTCGGACGAAGAAGTGGCACCTGCGGCTTTCAGAAGTTTCACAATTTTCTCGTTCCCCCGCCCCAAAGCCAAATCGAGAGCCGTCTTTCCATATCTATCCTTGGCGTCGACAGTTCTTGAAGACCGCTTCTTGAGCAACACCTCAACCAAATCGACCAAGTTTCCATCTGCTGCCACGTGTAACGGTGTTTTGCCTACAAAATTGACGATGTCGATTCCCGCCTCCCCTTCGACCAGCAATTTTATTATCTCCATCGCGGACGATATGTAATCGGGACTTAGGGCAGGTACTTCCATCCACCGCGGCTTCATAGGATTAATGTTCCTGACTACGTTGAGAAGCGGCGTGTTGCCAGGCTTGTCAGTGGCATTAACGTCGATGTTCGGGTTGGCTTTGACCAGATCCCGGATAATGTCCCATCTTGCGCGCTCGGTGGCTAGGAGTAGAGGTGTACGGCCCTCGTCGTCGCGTGTTTCGATGTCGAATGTGCCTCTTTGCATGAAATGTTTGACAATGGCCTTTCTGTCGTAAACGATAGCCAGATGGAATGCCGTCCAACCGAAGTTATCCTTGAGTCCAACATCGTCCGCCAGGACTTCGGCCACGGAGTCATGACCCTCACTGACAGCCCAGTGAATGGCGGCTCTCTTGTAATGATCACGATGGGTTTCCATACCTCTGTACATTGCGGGACGCCGTATGTTATAACTCTCCATCTCCCCGATCAGTAATTTTACGATGTTCAAATGGCCGTTCCGCGCTGCGCAGTGGAGCGGAGAAACACCGTCGATGCCTTGGACGCTTATGTCGGCGCGTCCCTCCATTATCATGGACCGAACCACATCTTCGTGACCTCTCAGGTAGGCGTAGTGTAATGGTGTCCATCCCCGCAAATCCTTCGCATTGACGTTCACACGACTTTTAAAATCATCAGACTGAAACACTGCGTGCACAAATATCTCGTTTCCTTTGGCCGCGGCGTAATGGAGCGGTGTCCAACCAGATACATCCGACTGGCTCAGTGACGCTTTAAGATCCTCATCCAGTTCTTCCAGGTTTGGAATGTCCGACTCTGGATCATTGAAAGCTAGTCGATGCAGCTTAGGGACCTTGAAATCATCAAAAACGCCATGGACCTCAATCAAGGCTTGGTCTGGACTCGACAGATGTATGCGCCTTATCAGTTCGCCATCCCATGGACGACCTTGGGCCTTGCACAACCGAATGAGTCTCTCCATGATCATTTTTCGCTGATCTGTCTCCGTGCCCCATCCCTCCAAAGTTTCGATACACTGTTCAAAATTGGCAATGTCAGGCGACTTTTCTTTTGCCGATAACTTTATTGTCTCGTGCAAGTCGGTCGTAAAGCCCATGAAGTGCAGCAATGCTCTTGGGGAAATGCTCGCCTCAATCCATGAAAAGTAAGTAGCGTGTTCTACAGGCCACAAGTACGCATCCGCTGCCCCAAATGCATCTCCTATGACACGGCGTTCCCGAGCCTTTTCCACTGCCGTGTCGAAGAGAGCTTGTGGAAACGGTAGCTTTCCTTGAATACTTAAGGGCGCGATGACTGTTAGGGAGGCCTCGAAAGACGCTCCGAATCCGTTGCTTTGAACTTGTCGAACAAGTTCTGCTATGGTTTCGTTCCACAAATTGATTGACTTCCAGTTCTTGGTGGTACTAATCTCCGACCGCCGGGTCTCGGTATTCCCCTGGATAGGACCCTCCAACGTTTTGGCCACAGAACCAATAAACGCATAAAGAAAATCTTTAGCGTATAGTTCCGTCAAATCATCAGACGATTTGATTGCGAGAACGGTCTCGGGTTCCTGCGTGCCATTCTCTTTGTCATCATCGCAACCTATAGGCGGTCCTGCGTCCCAAAGGAACTCGAATTCTCTCAATCTTGTTCGTTCATCCTCGATTCGAGAATTGAGAACATTGAGCTTCTTTCGTCTTGTGTTTGATACTCCACCAGCAGCAGGATTCTCGAACCCATAACCGACAATCCTGTTTCTTCGACTTCTATAACTTCTTTAACAAGGTCAGTAGCGGATTCATCAGCCGAGACTACGTCACTTGTAGAATCAGGGTCATCAGCCGACGAGTCAATCTGCGGATTGTCGATCACGTCCCGTTGGGCTCGACGGACTTGCTCTTCTTGAGATATGGATGACTCAGTAACCTCCAGAAGCCCATCCAACTTATCTGGAATCCACCATCGGAGTTCTTGAAGTATGTGAGGCTTTCGGGGGGCCATAATCCTCAGGCTCAATTCTGATTGTGGCCCTTTTTCTCGCAACCAAGAGTCGTCTATCTTGTTCAGACATTCAACTTGTCGCTGGTTGTCGGCATCTTCCTTTCGCTGCGCTGAAGTCTTGGTAGAGTAAATCCATAGAGAAAGGGCAGACGCTATGTCGTCCGCATAAGCTTTCCACTTGTCCACCCCTGCATTGGGACGTGATAAACGAAATGACACGTTCATAGATAGTCCATGACCTAGAGTCACCCCCATATCCCATCTCAAATCTTTTTCCTCCCTGAATTGAGCAGAGAGCAAGATGTTGGCAATTGCTTCAATTGTTTGTGTCAGACGTAGAGCAACATCAGAAGTTGGTCCCGGGAGATTAGCGAGTTTTCCTAGTTCTCGTCTAGCAGTTAAAGCCGTTTGCACCCGGTTCAGATGAAGATGCCGGCCAGCAACTTCCAGTGGCAAATATTCGGGTCGAATCCCTGAGTTAATGGTCCATAGAGGCGATTGCTGGTCCCCTTGATGCCCTATTATATCCACATTTGCACACGATGTTGTGCTTGATACTGGCGTGTGCTTCAGGAAAGGAGGGTCAGGTCCTCGCGGATTTCCAATATTAGCCAAGTTCATAGCGAGCCAATCGAGTTCGAGTTGAGGTGTTAATTCATTCGAGTCCAGTGCCTGAGCAAGCCCACGTCTGACCCATGCTCGAGCGGTGACCATGATGAGTATCGCAACAAGCTGGGCAACTGAGGCCGCCCAGTTCATCCCACGTAGACTAATGAATTGCGAGATGAACCCGAGGAGGGAAACTCCAGTGCCAACAGCCGTGAGTGTCTCGAGTCCGTAATCAGGAGTCTCCTTTTGAGCTATGCTTCTGGCATTATCGCTGTTCTGGGCACCTTTCTCCTTTCTAAAGTCGCATCTGCGGGATGTTCTGAAAATGGTTCGGAGTGTCTTGGGGTATGTTGCGAAAGCATTGAACATTTGGTCGCCGACTGTTCGCTTTTGCTGGATCCAGATCACCTGCATCGTAGTATTTTCACCTTTCGGTCTCCATTCGCTCTCGTTAGTTGCATTCTCGACAACATAAGCGCAGATGAAGAGGCCAAGAACTAGCATAACAGTACCAGCAGCAGCCATAGGAAATGCATAATCAGCAGCTACATTACCATCTTTCTTAAAATCGGGTTTTAGACGTGGCGAGTAGGTAACGAACGCAAAAAAGACGAGCACGCTGAACTGCAGCCCGGTGGCTATGGCGGCTACGATTTGAACTCCGACCCGGCTTATTTGATTACGACGGTTCAATGAGACGTTCGGTACTTCTAACGTCATATTTCGTATGATGGTGATTTCTAGTTCTGGCTTTCGATTGCTCTCTGATGTTGGTATAGACTCAGAACGTGGGGGAGGATTTTCAGGGCAATATTCTGCTGGAAAATTCGTAACAGCTCCACGGTGCTCTCTGACTACAAAATAACGGTCAAAATTTTGCAAGGTCATCACATAGCATCTATCAAGACATACTCCATTTCAAGAGTTGACGCGGTCGCTTCCTTGCTATACGATTCATTGATTTCGAATATGAGTTGTTACTAAGAAACATTGGAACGTACCCTTTTGGCAAAATTCGTTCCAAGTTGGATAATCTGTGGTCAGGGTTAACGTTTTTCTTCATTCATACTGTAGATGTCGAAGCCAACGAACTGTGTCTAAAGAACCGCCTCCAACCCATGACATCTGCCTCTTCTATTAGCAGCCTGCCCAAGAAAGAATACATGTTCCTTGCCTTTTCCATTAGTCATGAGTTCATTCTCACCAGAGGTAGCTTGATTAAGCGGCATCACCTTGATACTGGGAACCACGTCTTGATGGCCGTCGTCGTTGCGCTTGAACAAACAGACGAATTCCCAAATATTGGGTGCCCCCTGACATCTCACGATACTTTGGCCGTTGTAAAGCTCGCAAACCTCCTGGGAAGTAGATGACATGAGCTCCATCTCGGCCTCTGCAACGTTTTTCCTCGCTCTTCCGATGATGGCCTTTAGCCATAGGGGTCCGCCGACCCGAATAGCTCCAACAATCATGGTGATGATTCCAATAGGGGCCATTGCCAAAATTACGCAATCATATAAACCCAACGACTCGCTCATGAACTGTGTCGTGACACGCTCTCCGAACAGAGCGAGGAGGCTACAAAAATCATTTATCAATGCCGCCGCAAGATGAGCATCAATAATGCCAGGGATGGGAAAAAGGATTTCAGCAGGAAAGAACATACGGCGCGAGATCAGAGAACAGGTTGTTGGAGAAATCATCGCCGGCATCTGCGAGTGAGCGCCCGGCCAGGAGAACGATGATGAGGGCAATATGGGTAGACAGCAATCGACTCATTTTCTTTTATAAAGTCGGAGCGGGTTTGTTTGATCGAACCGAGTGTGAGCCTCCAAGATCCGTATTTGTAGTGATAGGCGGGAGAGATTGGGATTGAAAATTTCCCCTCCTATTATGCAGTGTATCCAATAGTTCCTGTGTTGCTGCCTGAGGTGAATGTTCTCAGCCATTCAGATTCAAATAAGCTGCAGTTACCAAAATCGTATCAGCTCAACATATTCGCTGGTTTCCTGCCGTGAACTAAACCAGAATCAATATGAAACGAGCGGCCACTCCACAGTGATTTTTCAATTCCACCAATCTAGCAAGCTTTAGGGAGGACGCTAGTCCAAGGACTACCTAGTTCGCTAGCCAATTCAAAGACTCGATACAGTACTCGACTTTTCATTGCCCCTTCACTCGTGTAGGGTATGACATATCGCCAAGGCGTTCTCGAAAGGGATTGATAGGCGTTAAGATAGCTAGAACTATTTTCCCTAGGTATCCACGGAGAGGAACTTTGTTTTAATCTACTTTATCCAACATTATGTGATGCCTTTCCAAAAACCAATCTTAACAGTACCCAACCTTATCTTTCTACCCAGCTTGTACCTACCTATGGAACAGCTTAAACAAAAAAGGTAAAATTTGGCTATTTTCCCCAAAAAGGAACGACTCAACTTGGCTCGGCTCCAGCATTCAACACCCAACATTGAGGACATCGTCCCGTTTTCCCTCTAGGACTCATTCCTTTCCATTATAAAGCATCCTTTTCCAGTTAACTGGATCCAAGAAAACTCTCGGCCTGCATCAACGTTTCGGCAACTCTTTGCCCAAAAATCATGGACCCTTCAACATACTCGGAATACGTTGCTCTCGTCAACTCAGGGGAGATCCGCAAGGCTTCAGACAAATTCTTTTCCCCCAACTTTACCATTTTCAAAAACAACCACGAATACACCGATTTGGAGTCATTCATGCAAACCAAAGAACTCCAACATCGTTACATGCATGAGTCACTCAAGATTCTTGGCTTTTATAAGAGCGAGAAGGGATTTACCGTCGAAACCCTGTACGGCTGGGTTGCTGATAACGATGTTGACAAGGAGGAATTCGATAAAGCGGGACACCCAGAAGCTTACTTGGTACTCAAAGCTGGACAAAGTTTAATCACTCACTCTGTGTTCTTTTATGAGGTTGAAGGGAAAAGGTTCAAGCGAGTTAGAGTCTACGATTTGGAAGCCCCGGTGTTGGAATGAGAGGATGGCACTGGGATAAGATAGTGGCAGCATGAATCTAACTCTGTGACCTAAAGTTAACTTATATCTACCTCATCATATTATTTAATAACATTGTTGAGCTGTTCGTTATCCAGCGATCGATGTCTATCGATGAATAGTCTGTGATGCTTGTCGACGTCTGGCTAATGACATAATATAAAACACTGCTACTAGGCCAGTTCTACCTGTTCCTGATGTGCGAAAAGAGCCAGACTCTACTTCTTTCTGCCCCTCTGATGCACTTACGAGTGTAAACTGATTTAGACCGAGATTGAGAATGCTC
>JALNIO010000655.1:0-11732 GCA_023509875.1 Rugonectria rugulosa | reverse complement strand
GCCTATAGCGTATCTTCCAACCGGGTCCTCCGTCACCATCACGTTGGTAAGCAGCCGGCCCGCTTGACCGATCACGGCGGTTGAGGAGATAGCAACAGCCACGACTAGGAATATCGCGATGACTGCGATTACGTGAACCCACCCAAGTAAATGTAAGATTGGGCATCAGAATGGTAATTACCAATATTAATGAAGATAGTGACTTGGAGTACCGGGAAACGAAGAAATTTGGTCAATCTAATCCGTATTACCACCCCGGCATCTCTTCCGAATCCCTGGGGAGGGGTAACTTAGCTAGGGTCTCATAGAAAGAGCATAACGACCTGACTTGAACCAAATCTCATAGCGTATCGGCTGAGATGTCTTATCCATGAGTCAGCGAGATTCTCAAGCCCTATCTCGTAATGGATTCAGTAGATGTCGAGCGATCGTTGGCACGTGGCTTCCTGTCAACCTGTCTATCTCAACCGCCCCACCACACACGTAGCATACTCGCACTCTTGCCAAATGAGGAATATGGGAAAATCAAGGCCCTATCATTACCGTAGACTTAATCATAGGCCCAAGCCAATCTGTTGTTGCCACAACTGTGGTGCTCCAAATGGACACTTGATAAACCTTCTTCCGAAAATACAGACGTTCTTATGCCACACTGTGACTTCATCCGTGGCCTGTGTCCTGGGACTTACCTTATGCTCCTAGATTTTAACACATTGTAATACTATCACTACGTCTCACACTTATGGTCGCCTATTGAATTAATATCAACTATGAACTCCGTTGAATTAACAAATGTTCAAGCCCCTTCTCCCCAGCTCGAGGATCATCACCATGGTCAAGAGTTTTCTCTGCCGCCCGTGGACAGAGGTAAAGATGCATGGCTTTTTTTGGGAGGCGCCTTTATGGTTGACTGTTTCGTCTGGGGTGAGTAAGAAGAAACACTCCAGCAAAAATTTCGATCACTCCAGGGCTGACGTCGACGTGGCTAGGGTTTCCGTTCTCATTTGGTATCTTCCAAAGCTACTACAGTACTCGTGAGCCGTTCGCGGGCTCGTCGCAGATCGCTGCAATTGGCACCAGCGCAATGGTGAGTTGGACGCATCTCATACTTCAGAACATTACGTATCAAAAGCTCAACATACTGGCTTTAGGGGATCATGTACCTTGGTTGTCCTTTTGTCATGGCTCTTTGCAGATATTTTCCGAAACAATGTCGCTATTGCCCGTACATTGGCCTCTTGATCATGTGCGTTGCACTCGTCGGAAGCTCATTCTCGCAGAAGGTGTCACACCTCATCGTGGGACAAGGTGTCGCCTACGCCATCGGTGGAACTATTGTCTTTTGCCCATGTATCCTTTTGGTTGATGAGTGGTTCGTCGCACGCAGAGGTCTTGCCATTGGGATTATGTGGGCTGGGACTGCCACCGGAGGCTGTACCATTCCATTGCTGCTCGAGTTCCTGCTGGGAAAATATGGCTTTCAAACCACCCTTCGGCTCTGGAGCGGCCTATTATTTGTCTTGACTGCTCCGTTCCTTTATTTTGTCAAGCCCCGTGTCAAGCCATTGACAAACCGGCGTCGTGTTCGCTCTATCAACCTTCGATTTGTCTGGGACCGCGAGTTCTTGCTCTACCAGCTGCCAAGCGTTATCCAAGCCTTTGGTTTTTTCCTTCCAAGTATCTGGTTGCCAACCTATGCGCGTACAATCCTCCAGTCATCTTCATTTCCTGCGGCAGTGACTGTGGTCACAATGAACCTGGCCACTGCTGTCGGGAATATCGCCATGGGTGCACTTATTGATCGCTTGCATGTGACGACTTGCATCCTGATCTCAACCCTTGGCAGTGCCACCGGCACATTCCTACTTTGGGGTTTAGTTCGCAATATGGCCGTTCTATACCTATTCTGTATTGTGTATGGTCTATTCGCGGGTTCTTACACGGTGACCTGGGCCGGTGTTATGCAGCAAATGACCCTACGACCGACGGAGCCTCAGCTGACAACGGCTTCTAGCGGTTCCGCATTTGATCCTATCATGGTTTTCAGCATCCTCGAGGCGGGTCGGGGTGTTGGAAATCTGGCTTCGGGGCCCATCAGTGAAGCCCTTATTCGAGGATCGCCATGGCAAGGAGAAGCCGCTGCTGGATATGGCAGCGGATATGGAACTCTGATTGTGTTTACAGGGCTAACAGCCATTATGGGTGGCGGGAGCTTCTTTTTCAGAAAGGCCGGCTGGCTGTAATAATTGGCAGTATCCAAGAAACATGTAGGATTGCCGGGCAAACCAGCTAAGCCGAAGCGAAAAGCCCTTGACTTGGATACTCTAGAGACTGTGCGATGACCTCAAAGTACCGATATGTAATCAATAGACCTTAGGTCCTAAAAGAACTAGTAAAGGGTTCAAGTAACGTCACATGGCTGGCATTGAGATTAAAAAATAAATTACGACGTGACGGATATGACAGTAAACAAATGCATGTCTGGGGGAAGTACCTAGTCTACATTATAATCTAGTATGTCACTATACCAACGACATTAGATCATTTCCGAAACCCCAATATTTATGAGACGCCTTACGCTATGAGAATCTGGTTCCCGGTGACTATTTCACCGTTCAGCAGAGATCCCTACACGTATGAGGTAATACCAACACGAAAGACAGTTCCAAGAATGACGTTTTATTCAACCTCCTTACCATCTGCATAATAAGAATGATGACTTCACTGATATTATGTTCAATTTTATACATAGAAGGCTAGCCGACTCTCAATCTCCAATTCTTCTGAAACATAAGATCCAGCAATGATAGTTCAATTCCTAGATGCCGCAAGTGCCACAACTCTTCCAGAAGACTAATCGCTGTGATATTCGATGGCAACCGGTTAAGCGAGAACAATGCCTTGAACCGTGTTGTGATCTCATCTCTTAAAGGCCGATCACTACTTAGCAGTTCCGCCCCAGCCATTAGCAGCGGTATAGCTTGGAGGTTGAGGAAGTGAGACTCGACAGGGATCGCCATGAGATAGCGGACGATCTGTCGGGCGTATTGTTGGATTGTTCGCTCGACTGCCATTTCTGACTCTGTTTCCTCCTCGTTTGCAATGGGCGAGTAATCACAATACCGATAGAGTAGAATGAGGCCGCAGTACTTGTAGGCATTAGCCGTGATGGACCAGAAGTCGCCGTCTTGCGGAACCGTAAAGTTGACGAGTTTGGTCTTTAGGGCGTTCGTTAAGAATATGTCATCTTTCCCATGTTCCATGACGTATCGGCAATGCCGGCCAATATTTGCCAAAAGGTAGAAAAGTTCGGTGTATACACCCGTGATGCAGTGATACTGGCCGCTCATAGTTGATAAGCAGTCCTCGATGAGGGTGGTGTCGAAATGTCGCTGTTCTTCTGGTTCAACTAACAATGAACATGACATGTCATAGTATATATAAGCCCCCACAACAAAGTGCGTCAAGGGCTCGCTATGTGCTTCCTTATTAGACAGTATCGTCTCAACCATCTGGTGGGTTGCAAACAAGTGCTCTTTTCCATAGTCGTTGGTGGTATCATCGATAAAAGTTGAGGATATTCCCAGCAGGAAGCTGACCAGGGCGGGGAGAACGAGTGACTTTTCGTTCGAAATTTCATCCCGCAAGGTAAGTAGAGCCTTACTTCTTTCCTGGAGGCTGGGGCCGAGTTTCGTCTGCTCGAAAAACTGTCCATGGGCAGCACTGATACTCTGCAGTACATGGACGAGAGCGACGGAAGAACCGAAGTGCTCGATAATGGGAAAGGAGAGAGGGTTTGCGTTGCCCGTGTCGACGACGATGATGTGGCAAGTTCTCTGCATCCACTGCTTTAGGAGCTTTTGGTCAATGCAGGAGATAGAGGAGAGTGACAGGATAGATCCAAGCGGAGAGGGGGCTTTCGCCTTGCCTCCTAACAGACAGGGCAGTTCCATCTGCCATTGTTCCAATCGAGGGACGGCAAGACAGATGGATCCACGTTTCTGGCAGCGTTTGCAGGTCGGGAATGTCTCGTCGCACTTGACCCTGCGCAGCTTGCAACACAAACAGCCCGAGCGGCTTTTGACTTGACGCCGCCCTGGTACGATCTCTGCGACTGGGGTGTCTGGCGTATTCGGCTTGCGGTCCGGTCCACAATTTACAGGACGAAAGCGAATACCACGGTTTTTCATCGTGTCGAGAAAATGGGCTTTTGTCGTTCGCTTAGTGGCGGACGACGTCTAATCGGGATTGGATACCAAGGTGAGAAATTGTGGTCTGCTAGCCTACAGTGTGTTTCGTTATGAAGAGGGCAAAGGATACAGAGAAGTAGGGGAAGCGTTAATGTTCGCCCGAGTGAAGTTGACTCTGAGAAGGATATCCACAGGTCAAGTCGGGGTAAAGGCGAAAACGAATCAGTGATGTCCCGGACGTTATCGGTCTCCACGGAGGGACGGCAGGATAAGGATAAGAGGAGGGGCGCCATGGGCTTTGATCCCTTGATTCCCCGCGATCTTCCCTCATCAGTATTGGTCTAATGTCTTCCCCCACCTTCCTCATTGGGCTCGAACGCGATGCCAGTTGATGTCGAGGCCGATTACGGAGTACAGAGGTAATTGTCAATAAGAGAAATTATGTAAGACTGGGATATATTAGAACTCCGTATATCTAGCTCTGTGTTTCGATCCTACAAGACGTACTCAATTATCCCGTAGATTAATCTCCGGTTCTAAACTTCATATAATCCAAGTATTCTCAGAAGAAACACATCAATGTCCAGTCAAATTGCAAACCCTAGTTCTTAGTATAACATCCGTCACACAATATGCCTTAGGAATAGAGAGTCTCAAGAGCCGTATTCTCCAGCTTTCGTGATCACTGGTTGGCCACGGTATTTATCAACAAAGGAAATGCTATAGGGTAGCATGTAATGCTGTAGGGAAGCCACTTGGCTCAACTAATTATAGGGCTACATTTCTTCACAATATTATAGTATACCACGAATCCTGTGCCTAATAGCCAATGCTAGCGTCTAAGGGGATAAGGATTCTGTTGTAGGATGCGTGAATTCGTAAAGCCTAGAAGGCTAGGTGAAGAGATAATGACCCGGAGCATTCCTAACTCACCAAAGCAAAATAAAAAGAAGATTTTGCTTTGGCAATCAACCCAGCCTATTCACTCAACACACAAATTGAAACCTGACTATTACGCACTCTGTGAGAACGCGCACAGCCTTCCAAGATAAGCAATATATAGATGTCGCACTAAGGGGATCCGTGATGAAACAGGGACGGTGACAAGAGCGGCGCTGTTAGCGTAGGACAACCGACCTGATCGGCGGGCACCTGACGAGAGCGAGGTGCGCTTCCATTTCGTTAGAAACATTGTGGCTAATTTCGAAGAGATGAAAATTAACGGCCTTTGCGTTTCACCTAACAAGTATTCGCGCAACAAAATAACATTGCTAAGATCATCATAGCCATCTGACGAGCCGCCTAGCACTACACTCTGAGGAATCTTAGTAATGAGTCAATTAGCAGCTATTAAAACTGATGGATTGCAGCCGATTTGTTTGCCACATAGGATTGAATGTGAGGTAGGTAGTCAGCCAAAACAACATGGCGTGTAAAATTCTTAGGGCTCAACCATATCCTTCAGGCCGCCTTCGGAAACCCTCGGTGCATGTTCTCGAACCTTTGCCTCAGCTAGCGATCCTCGTTAGATTCCCGCTTTCATATAAGGAAACTTCAAGCCGTCTGCATAGAAATAGATATTATCTAGTTGTAGCTCGACCAAGTGCTGGCACTGCTTCCTGCATGCCCCCAGGCCCCCTGTTACTGAGACGCAAATCCTGAGCCGCGAAATGGCATGATCTCAGTCAGCTTGTCAGCGAGGCGGGCGACATCCTCACTCTTGATCTTGGATATCGTGGCCTTGATCTTTCGAAAAGTTTCGGGCGTTAACCTGCGTCGTCGGCCGATAGAGTCCCACACCTCAATCCCAGCCTCTTCTTCTGTCGTCGCCTCGTAGTAGACGACTACATAATGATTTCTCCAGTCCCCTCGCCTCTCACCAGAACTGTCGCTGATCCACCCATCTTCATCATCTATCATCCAGGGCTCTAATTGTCCCTGCTTCCCCCAGCAAATAATCTCCCACTGACGGCCCATGTTGTCTTGCTTAAACATTGACACCCTCCGCTGAGTTGTTTCCGGCCCGCTGCCATCTAGGACAGTACCAGTAACGACGCTGGTACGAGGTAGCACCTCGACTTCCAAGGGATCTGGCTTATCGGCGGGATCAATCCAGGATTCGGTTGCTGTGTAAGTCTGCCATATATGATTGATTCGTAGTTGAAATGTGACGTCTCGTGGAGGTGTACGATTATATTTGTCGAGAGAAAAGGTCGTAAATACTGGGCACCAGGATACTCCGGTTAGAAAACTGATAGTTGGGTTCTGGTATCCTGCCAGTGCCGGTATATTTGTTGTGGTCGGAGGCCGAAGGATTATGGTTGCATCGTGTGAGAGCAACATGGCTGGTTAAAGTCAGAGTTATGCTCTGAGGCTAGGATATACTGGATTGTGAAGGGAAAGTTGTGAGGAGGAGCTTCAAGTTTTAAGCATGGAGGCAGCGGAAATCTGCCCTACGGATAACACGATTGCAAAAAGTGCCTTGCCAGGATCCTTGACTTGGGCATCAACGTCCTTCATTCTCGCCCCACAGCGCACAGCCCCAAAACCCGCAACGCAGGCTGAGGCCTCCCTATCGACTGCTAAGCTTTTCTAAGTTACCTACCCTGGTATTCTCTTGGATTAAGACAACTTAACAACTAACTTACTACCTACCACCTGTCCTGCTCGTAGCTTATTAAGTCCCTCTAAGATACCTTCAAACCCAAACTTAAGTTCAGTTGTCGGAATCGGCTTCAAGATATCCGTTATCCGTGGTAGAATCTCGTAAAATCGAACCAGACCCTCACGGTCCTCGGGCCGTGATTCATATTTTGGGTCAATGGGTGGTAGCCACTGGAAAGGTTGCCCGAACGCTGTGTAGGCCAGAACGAGGTCGTACTCGACGTTGGGGGTGGACGATTTGCCGTTTGGCAGTAGAGTGACTACTTTACCCCCGCTGGGCTTAAGTACTTTGGCGCAGATGGACGTTGAGCTTCCTTCAGAGAAGCAATCGACAGCTTTGGTGATCTTGGGGTAGTCTTTGACGATATCCACGGCGACGGTCGATGACATGTAGTCGTACACAGCATCCGCGCCGTACTTCTTCACAAGATCAAAAGAGCGTGGCGATGCAGTGGTGACAACTGTGTATCCTGCGGCCTTTGCGATCTGGATATGGTATAGACCTGCGCTGGTAGCCCCGGCATAGATAAATATGGCTTCATTCTGGGGGTCACAACGACTCTCGTCAACGAAGGGCAGTCCATGGAGAATGTTAAGGGCGAGCATGGCCGTCACGGCGGAGATTCCGTACGTGGTGGCATCTGCGTCGCTGATATTATCAGGGACTCGCCAGACGAGGTCAGCGTCGGCATTGAGGTACTCTGCAAAGGAGCCCTTGTCTGGGAACAAGCCGCCATGCACAGTACCCGCAACTCGATCGCCAACCTTCCACTTGCTCTTGGCCGCGTCGCCGACTTTGTCAACCACGCCTGTAAAATCGCAGCCGATGATGGAGTTGACAAATCTGACGACGATATTGCGGTTGGAGACGAGGGCTTTCATTTTGTAGCGAGGATGATGTTGGGCAAGATAGACCAGACGCAGAGACAGCTACAACAGAGGACTTTATAAAGAAAACAAAAACGGAGCCGTATTGATGAAGAGGTCCCAAAGGTGGCGTGAACGAAATCGGTGCAACTATGTCGCCGAGTCTCGAGCCTAATTTTAGTCCTCGGGAAATGGACCACCTAATAGTCCGAGATGCCTCAGTTCCGCCAAGCAGAGATTTTAGCGAAGTGATGATAGAAACAATACGGCACGAGAGTTTTATAAGTGAACAAGGATTAGATGAACAGTTACCTGACACTCCATGGTATTATCGGCAACGATAAAAGCAGTAGGGTCTCAATACATAAATATCTTTTCACTCCCGGCATGGAATTGTACTTCTGTGCGACCACTCAACTATCACAATTATGCCAATGAGCGTCGGTATTAATCCTGCGGATGGTTGCTTCATTTGAAACGATAGAGATACTACTCATATAAATCTAGTAACATGGTCAACCATTGCTGTCCCGAACACATGGTTAATGGTCCAAGTTTCCACAGCGGCTCGTGTCCTTGGTATCTTCTGACACTATCTCAGCCTTCTGCTCCTCGATAGCATTTATTGGCCATTTGATGAGCTCCTCCCCCGGCGAGCCCCTTACGCGGTCTGTAATAAGCTTCATCAACGCGTCACTCCAACCCATAAACATCCAATGGTTGGGTTCAAGAGACTGGAGAAGAACGCAGTAATATGACAGAATCGCTAGCGCCAAAGGATTTTCCTGCCGTAAGAAGGCAAGATACGAACTGGATAGCTTCATGGGCCAGCCAAAAATGACCCTCATCTCCGGCGTCGGGGTCATCCTTGGCGTGCCCGTCACTTTTGCAATGGCCTCGATGAATGCGGCAACCGCCTCCACCATTATCTGTCTCTCCTCGTCATCGATGGTGGGCGTTTGTTTTTCCGCAAACGACAGGAGCTCGTCAAGTCGAGGAGCCAGCCTTGTGAGGCAGCTAGGACGCTGCGGCGGCTCGCAAGAGCACCCACTCAGTAACGTCCTGAGTGGCCCATTCCGTATTATCTCGTCCGATGAGCTCAGAATGGTGTACATGCCGTGCATTAGCACAAAGATGTCTGCGAGGCTCTCTATCGGGCGGAACGCGTCGTTGTACCTGTCGCAGCTGGGGAACGTGCCAAACCCGCTGATGGCAACGAAGAGCGAGCTGGCATACAGGGCGTGGCACGAATCCGGCTCGAGAGGCTTCCTCAGCATCGCGTTCATGGTGCTGAGGGCGATGCCCTGGTGCTGGGATGCTTGGATGAGGTGTCTGTGGCGGGAGTCCGCGCGGTGGTACGCCAGGTGCAGGGCTGAGAAGGCGAGGATCTGATGCAGGAGGAACGGGTGAGAGAAGGCCTCCAGGAGCACGTCGTTCTGCAGCGCCGCGAAGGCATGGCGGCAGGGCGAGTAAAGGGTGCGATGGGCGTTGACGGTGTAGTGGTGGGCTAGCTCGATGTCCGACATCCAGTGGGGAGCGTCAGACTCTCGAAGGGTGAAGGAGTCGAAGCGGAAGTGAGAGGAGTATGAGAACAAGCCAGATGGGTGCTCTGAGGGCGAGTTGCTGGAGTACCTGTGGTATTGATTCTGCGAGGGAGTTAAGACGTGCAGGGAGTTAGGGCATCTGAGGGATTACCCAACTTTTGACTGGCTGACGGTTGTCCTCGGCATCTTGCTGGCACTTCAGGAATCAGTGACTGGAGGCTGCACGGCACTTGGTGCCTACAGCATGCGGAACAAGGGACCTTTTCGTCACACTGCAAGAGGACCAAGTTAGCGATACTTCAACTGGGGGACTCTACATACTGCGAGGGTGATACTAGACAGGTTTCTTTCTTACCTTTACTCTCCTATGCTTGCATCTCGCACATCCTGTTCGGGATTTCCTATACCCGAGTCATTTCATGGCCGGAGCGTCCAGTGTACAGTCCAGAATCTGGTAAACGTGCCGACTCTACGGAGGGGCAAGAGCAAGATAGAAGGCTCAAAGACTACCGAGACCTCAAGCTTGACGGATGTATTCCTGGAGCTTCTTTCCTGCTGGGGCTCGCAGCTTGATGTCACTCGATCTGGCTTGCAGTTGTCAACCTGAGTCATAGACAATGACGCGGCGGGGTCTTCAGTCTGATATCCGTCCCCTAAATGCCGGCTGATCCGATGCTCAATTGATGGCGCAACCAATCATCATGAAATACGAAAACGAGAAGCTTATTTCTACGCCCTATGGCCCCACGCCTACGTAGCCCTGTCTTGGCACCTAATTTACGTGAAATATGATATGCCTCGTACTTCTTGCTCTTTAATTGGCCTATCAGTTTTCCGAGGCACTCACCGGGATAGCCCAACGCTATCTGCCCACGCTTACGAATAGACTTAATATTAAGGCTCTTTTGATGTTCAATCAAGTCCAAATCCGATAACGAGATAGCTCCATTATCAAGGCTGAGGTAGAGCCCTAGAGATGGAACAATCATAATCAGGGAGCATCGTATCGAGTTGCGCTGGATTGTTCTGAGAGAAGAAGGGTTTTCGAACTTGATATAATAAGAATAAAAATAAAAACGATCTGTGCCATGTTGCAATGAATCTTTGAACGGTTGCTTACGTCAATTACCGACTGGCTATGCTCGTTATCGCTTCCACACCCGATTTTCGACACAACCGCTCAACAAGCTTGACTCTGTAGTATATAAGCCTTGGCTGTTCTTGTTTTTGTCTCTGACCTGGAGAAGAACAGACAAGAGGATCTACGCAGAACAACGCAACAGAACCGCCACTTCAACCATAAAACCCGACTTTCGAATGCAAATCGACCGCCGAACCAAAAAGACAACATGGCCGAGGAAAACGACCGATATAAGTATGACCCGTCCATGGCAGCTGCGATCATCTTCATCGCATGCTTTTCGCTGTCAGGGCTCTACCACATATTTCAAGTCATCAAGTTGATGTCGTGGTACTTCATCCCATTCATCATCGGCTGCGCTAGTACGTAAACCATTTCTTTGGAAGAGGTTCTTGAACTGACCAGATGTAGTCGAGGCGATCGGATACGCGGCCCGAGCTGTCAACGCAAGAGAGGAATCCGGACAATGGACCGAGGGCCCGTACCTCATCCAGGCCCTCCTCCTGTTGCTTGGCCCTCCCTTCTTTGCCGCCTCCATCTACATGGTCCTCGGACGGCTCATCAGGCTCCTCAACGCGGAGAGGTACTCGATGATCATGCTCAAGTGGCTGACCAAGATCTTTCTTTTTGGCGACATTGCCTCCATAGCGGCCCAGGGGATCGGTAAGTTTCAGGCTTTTTGACACCGGCTGAACCACATCAGCTAATAATCCAGGCGGCGGCATGCTCGCCGGAGCCGAGACCAAGTCCGCCAGCGACAAGGGTCAGGCCATCATCATCGGCGGCCTCATCATCCAGCTCATCTTCTTCGGGGGATTCATGGTCGTCGCCGTGGTCTTCCACCGGCGCATCCACCGCAACCCGACCGACGCGAGCCTCAAGATGCAGTCGCCTTGGAAGAAGCTGCTCACTGTGCTCTACGCCGCCAGCCTGCTCATCATGGTTCGGTCCGTGTTCCGTGTCATCGAGTACATCATGGGCGAAGACGGCGAGCTCATGGCCAAGGAGGCATACCTGTACATCTTTGACGCGACGCTCATGTTTGCCGTGGCGGCGAGCTTCAACGTGTTCCACCCGTCGGCCATCATCAACAAGCAGAGCATGCAGAGGATCTACAACTCGGACTCAGAGAACCAGCTGCATTCTCTGACCGACCACTCTGGCTGACCAGCATGGCTTTCGACAACTATAGATATCATCTGGTGGACGTGGCACTAGGAACCGGTGGATAATCGGAGAGGTGGTGCGTTGTATGGTTATACTTGTTCCATTTGTTTAAGGAAGGATGGGGTTAGTCTTTTAGAAGTAGTAAAGTAGGGGTTTTAG
>JALNIO010000654.1:18909-53761 GCA_023509875.1 Rugonectria rugulosa | reverse complement strand
GCTAAGGGGGTTTAATCCTGTCATATAAGATATAGAAACTTAGTAAGTTAGATAATATTATAAAGTTAAATTTATTTCCTAAAGCTAGTGGTTTAGACTCTTACCTACCGAGAACCTTATACTCACTCTCCAATCTTCACTCTCTGAAATGGAGTTACCACCACGTCACCTATCAGGCCAACGTCTATCGCCCCTGGTAGCTCGGTAATTGAACTCACCAGTTCCAACAGATATGGTGCTGATCCCGCATTCTCCAGACTGCCAAAGATGCTTCTCAGATAATTCCACATCACCGTCGGTACCTCAACTTCAATCTTGTTCTTGCCCTCGACCAAGTACGATGACATGTCTGCAACAGCGTCGAATACATCCAGAGCCGGGATCCTCTGATTGTTGATCGATACCCTAACCGTATGGAGCACCTTGGATACCGTCACATAGGCACCAAGATCGGAGGTGCTTTTAGATCCCGAGGGTGGCCAATCGAATGTTGTGGTGTAGTAGCCCACTCCAGAGGTGTTGGAGAGCTCTGGGATATCAAGCCACGACACGAGTTCACTCAGTTGATGGGTAGTGTTCCTCTTGGAAGCGATGACGCTCTGCTCGGAAAGATTGTTTGGCGCATCCCAGTGCTCTGCAATCAAGGTCCAGCTTTTAAGGGAAATCTGCACAGGGATATCGCTGGCGCTCAAATTTGTCTGCTTGCCTGTTGAAGTGCGAATTATACCCGTCTTTGTAGAAGCAGCGACGTTTGCCCAGATGCTGGAACGGTCCTTGACCGTGTACCCGAGAACATTCGATGGGGCTGCGGTGACGTGGAATGATGGCGTTATGACTTCTCCTGAGAGAGCATCAGAGAAGCCCAATATGACAGACTGGTTTGCGGCCAAACTAATAGGAATCGTAGTGCTCGATGTATTTTGGTTATATCTTAGCACTGGGCTGCGCTCGCCAGTCCAAGTGTTAAACCAATAAGGCGTCTTCTTCGTCTGAACGACAATTTCACCTGACGAGGCCGAAACATCAGAGTAGATGAAGGCATACTCAGCATCCTTCGATTCTCTCCAAGCTGTGTACACGGTTCCGTTTGTGTTGGTCGCAAGGCGTGGGGTGATCCCAAGCCTGGTCAGCTTAGTTGCTAAGCCTTCCCATGAGACCACATGGACATTTTCGTGGGTAAGAAGTTGGTCCAATTTCTCCGAGAATGCAGCTTTCGATTGGCCGTTGCCTGTTGGATAGAATCCAGGCTTTCCATCGGAAAACAGGATGGGTAACCCGGCAGCTGCATATTCGGAAAGCTTCTCAACCGTGGATAAGGTTAAGTTCTGCGAACTGTCTACGACAAAGGCTTTCCACGCTGGACCATCTGTGGCCAGCACACCGTCTTTAACGACAGCCGTTGGCAAGGCAAAGTTGTCGGGGGATATGTACGTATACGACCATCCTGTTGTCTTGGTAAGCTTTATCTCGACACAAATATTGGGCACTCACCAGCCTTGACCAAGTCCGTGGTATCAAGAATCTGCTCCACGACTGCATCGATCTTTTTCGAATAGAAAGCAATGTCCACTTTGGGCACACCGGTCTGTAGGACATGCTGTGTTCTGCCGAGGTAGTCCAACGCATCGGAGAAGCCGTGCTCCCACACCGGCTGCTTCTGATTCCACGTCTCAGAGAAGAGATATCCCCAAGGGACGTACCCAGGCCAGGTTGTGGCGTAGTAATTGCCGCTGAAGGCTTGGCCGTGTATCACATACTGGTTGACACCGCCGACAAACCCCCGGTTCGCGGCAAATAGCAGGCTTGGGATGGGGTATCGAAAGGCTTCTTCGATTACAGCGCCCAGCTCGTTGGAGATGACACGCTTGCCTGCGAGCTGGGCCGGTCCGGAAAACTGTCGGTACGCATCGATGTTGTCCGAGAAAGCGAGGCTCTCACATTCAGGCGCATTCACATCCGGGATGGTGGCTTGCATGTCCAGAGGAAGGTTGTACGATGGTTGCGCCGAGAACTGGAGACCCAGTACGGTATTCGTCCACTCGACTAGTGTTTGCAGGTACTCACGGTAGCCATCTTCCAGCACGGAACGGAAATCACTGATGTATCCTGCGCCTTGGTCGTCCGTATCAAGCAGGCACTGGAAGGAGCCAGGATCGTCTGACTGCACCCCAACATTGTTCAAGCCAAATGCAAGCAGCGGCAGGATTGGCCGGATATTGTATCCCTTGAGACGTTGGAAGCGGTCTGGCAGCGAGCGAGACCAGGATATGTTGGAAGTTATCTCGATGCTGTCTTCCCAACCTATAGACGAGTCAGACCAATGGCACGCAGGGTGAGGATTGTTTTCATACCATAGTTTCCAACTTCAGTAAGCAGGCTCTTGATATTGTCATTTAGGATGTAATCTTCCCAGAATTTGGTAGTGGTCTCTGCGCCTCTTCCCGAGAAGTGATCCACGATATAAGAGCCATTGTCAAATATGCTCGTGTCTTCCGTCACGGGGAATTCCAAGTTCTTGTGCAGAGTGAGCTTTTGATAAAAGGTGAAGAGTCTGTGAGAGCTGTTGTTTGCAGTCGACTGAAAAGACAGTGAAACACGGCCAGTATCTTTGTCTACTTTCTCGGTATGTTCTTGCAGGGTCCCATTCTTAAGCACGTAATGACCATAGGTGACATTAGTCGTTGTGCCATATACGTTCTGCAACTTTTCGTTGATCGTCTTGGAAGAAACGACTTCTGCCGAAACCAAGGCGACGAGGTCACCAATTCCCCATCCTGGGATGATGCCCTTGAAAGCGCCATCCTTGTCGACTGCTTGAGTATATGGGACCTATGGAGGGTCAGCCTCAACTAAGATACTACCCCGGCTTCCTATACTCACTAGATCCCACTGGAGGCCCTCCTCATCCGTGCTAGCTGGCACGCCTTGACCCTGGTTTGGACCAACTGCGAAGTCCATCTTGAGGCCGCTATCCCGATGTGCCTCGAGTGCGGCCTGTAAAATGGACACGAACTGAGGAGTGCCAAAGCCAGACTTGACCCAGTCCGCACCGGGCGGCTCAGCATTCATCTGGCCTCCATAGCCAAAGTAGGGAAGAAACTCGACACCTCCAGCGCCAATACTGGCCGCCGACTTGATGTCCTCTTTGAGTGTCTTGGCATCGATGCTGGAGTCTGGGAGCCAGAAGCGGAAACGAGGGCGGACAATTGATGCGGGATTCTGAAATGTGCCAGTATCAATGTTGGCATTCACTTGATCATCGGTTGAAGTAAGAGTAGCTGAGGCTAGGCAAGCCAGGAGAAACCAAGCGGTGAGAGCCATATTTTGCCTGTGAGAGTACAAGACTCTTTGAGATACCGTAGCATACTTCCATTTCGTATATGTCAGAAGACAGCTTCCATATTAATATTACAACGCAATCCACTGCATAGTCCAACTTTTCGTGCCAAGCTTTCACGAACCCCGAGCCTCGGGGTGTAGATCTACCGACAAATAAGGAGATTAGGCTGAAGATGGATGCAAACGCAGTGTAGTCCGCCAAAAGATTTCCCCAGGACCCTGGTCTCCAAGTATGCGGGGATAACCGAGGCAACCTTCTCCAGGAATACGACGACGTACGCAGATACGATGCATAGTGCGGGGTCCCCACGGGGTCGTGTGGACGGTTTTCGTTTCCTTGCTAGTGAGAATTGAGATTATTGACATGTTAGAGTGACATCACGGTCTCTTGACTTACATGTTATATTAATATACATTAACCTGTTAGGGAAAAGGTCCGGTGTGGGAAGCTCTGCTTGCGCCATTATGTTACTTTATTGATGGCCAGTCACATATCACAGCCAAACTGAATGGCCAGCTGATGTTGCCAACAAGGATGGCTTCTCTTATGCACTAGGTTACTTGCGTGATCTATGTGTCAAGTACGGAATCTGCTTCGGCGCTCTTTATAGCGATTCGAAGTACAGTACCAATGGACATACCTCTTAACCGGATAAACGGCTCAGCTAAGCCAAGTAGAGAGCTTCTCGTCCGCTCTGCGGAACCATGGCCCTTTACCCCTGTTCGGTTAAGTAGTCAATAGCCTTGACCTTTTCGGGTTGTACTCTCCGGTGATCAGGCTATCTCCGCGTTGCAAGAGCGCAGTGTACGCCATAAAGTGGACTATACCATTATCGATATCGGATCAGGAGGCATGTAATGAATCCAAAAATCTTTTGAGCGACATAAGAGACGAAAAGTCTACCATTTGTTATTTTACCGACTTGTCGAACAGGAAAGCCGAATGTGGGACCCAACTGATTGCTTGCTCGCGGCTGTAACTGGGAGTAAGACGAATTCGAGCATTTTGCGATGAATTAGAAGCGAGAAGAACTAAGAGACCTTATCCAGTCCTTGAGATAACATTGTTTCGGTGAGCTGTGCCCCAATTTGAGACGAAGCGTCAAGGGTAATGGTCTTCAATCGCAGGATATAGCTTGGAGTATGCTAATATTATAGTGAAAATTGTACTAAGCTGTAGGACTAGATATGCACATCGATTGCTTGCATATATGACCTGTAAGTCTCTGTTCATACAAAGGTTACAAGAAAGACGCAAGATAGGTTGCAGCGACCAACACCACTACGACAAACGATACGATAGAGTGAATGTCCTTTCTAAAGGCGCCAGGCATTTAACAATGCATGGCCTGCGCCTCTCACCGAATATCGGCACATATGCAACTTGATTTTACCAGGCCGAACCCGTTAGGACTACATAGCTGAAATCTCTTCTGACTTTAGGATCCTGGATTCCCTAGTCACTCCAATTATAGAGTCAATTTTCATGACCTCCTCATGGCCTTCTCATAGCCACTCACATGGTGACTTGAGATGTAACGTTGGTATCCACTGCATGCGTGAGACATGCAGCATGTCCAACCACTTACCGCCCAACACGATGCGGCTGCGCAGTATTTAACGCCCAAGAGCCCGTCATGTAGGACTGCAATTTTTGCACCTTTCCCTACTTCTTCTTCTTGTTGCCTCACCACGAAAAAATGACGAAAAAGCAGCAACCAAGCGGACCGCAAAAATGCCAAGTATGCTCGGCCTCTCTCAAGAATCCGCACAATCTCGCCAAGCATTGTCTCAAGACTGGCCACCAGGCTAATCAATGCTGCTCAGAATGCATGAGATGGTTTTGCAGCGAGCAATCACTCGCGCAGCACAGAGACTCGAAGCATAGAAAGTTGCCTGCAGCCACTACCAACTCGTCCATCCCTTTGCCAAGTCCTGGGCCATATCACCTCTTCGCGGACAGAAACTACACACGCTCTTTTCAGTTTGACCCGAATGCTGCCTACGATCTCCTTCTTGCTGCGTGTCAGTCTCACCCCTGTCTCAGAAAGGAGGGATACATTCTGCCGGACGACCTGAGCAAGAAAAATGGCCGCGTAAGAAAATATGGCGCACTCTGGAAGCAATGTCTTCCGACACCTGCTTATGACCCCTTCTCTCCCAAAAGAAAGGCCGTCGCCCTTGATTGCGAGATGGCAGGTGTCGGCGGACGGAAGAGTGAAGTTGTATCAATCTGCGTCGTGGATTTCTTCACTGGAGAAATCTTGATGAACTCCCTCGTCAAACCGAGAGTTCCGATTGTTGATTGGCGAAGCGGTGTAACTGGAATAACGCCCACCATCATGTCTGTGGCTGTGGCCACTGGCCAAGCTCTTGACGGATGGGAAACCGCGCGCGAAGAGCTGTGGAAACACGTCAACGCGAGTACCATCATGGTCGGGCAATCACTTCACTACGACCTCAAAGCCCTACGAGTTTCCCATTCCAAAATTGTCGACACTCTACTACTCACTACAGGAGCCGTTTTTGGAACGGGTCAGGTCTTCCACCGCCGCTGGGGTCTCCAATCTCTCTGTGACGAACTGCTACACTTGCAGATTCGTCAACGCGGAATTCACAATGAACTCGAAGACACAATGGCAACACGTGAGGTAGCGTTGTGGTGTCTTTTTCACCCCGTGAAACTGCAAAATTGGGCAGGCAAAGCTCGAAGGGCTTTTGAGTCCGAAGCCAAGAAGAGAGAGGAAAAAAAGAGATCTAGGACGGCACCGCGGACAGGAAATTGCCAGAGCGGATACGGTGGCTACATCTTCGAGTTTGAGGAGTACTATGATGATGAGGATGAGGTTCTTCACTGGAGTGATGTGGTTGACTGGGACACTTGGCCAAAATCGCCTCCTGACTCTGACTGAGAAGAGGTGCAATTGTGCATATCTGATTGATGAGAAGCAAGTAGTTGACATAGGATAGGATTAGATATTGCAAGTATGGTTGGCATATTTACTAGATTGGTCGAGCGAAGGCATCAAGGTTTGCATCTCAACGCGTATCGTATTTGTTCCTGAAGCCAAAGTGCACCACGCAAGTTGTACTTGGTAACCTTCTTCCACACTCATGTTGGTTCCTTCGTCCCAATTTGGTCAATTGAATGTAGTGAGCCCACCACTCTGGCTGTTTTCCATTAGGTAGCCATAGTCATAGGCGCTTAGAGGCCGCATGCGACCGACCTTGGGACCAGGCGGCTATGCCAGCAGCAAGGGAAGCCTCCCAAAATGACTTCGACCGGCCAACAAGATTCTAACCGTCCCATTCGCTCCAATTTATGAGACCGCCTTATGCCTTTGACCCGAACATGGGTGTTTGAGTCATGCCGGTCTCTGCGTAATACTTCTCCCAATGATCAATCAGCCTGGCCAAAACATCCGTCTCCGTCTCTGAAAGGTCATGCAGTTCGCTCGGATCGGCCTCGACATCATACAACTCCCAGTCGTCCTTGCCGTTCGGTTTGGGAATCCAAACGGCTTTGTACCGGCCCTCACGGATGGCTCTCTGGCCGAACAACTCCCATCCATGCACATGGACGTCTTCACCATGGACAGTAGATGAAGCGGCAAAATAGTCTGGTGAGGATAGATGAGGTACCCAAGACTTGCCTCGAGGTAAGACGACGTTACGTCCGCGAAAGATGGTTCCAGGATGAGATACGTGCGCAAGGTCGAGTATTGTCGGAAGAATATCCATGACGGTCGTAAAACGGTGAGTAATAGCACTCTCTTTCGCTTGGAAAGGGGGGTATCGGATGAGACAAGGACAGCGAATGCCACCTTCGGTGATCCATTTCTTGGATCCTCTAGATGGCGCAGTTGCTGCACAAGCCCAGCGAGCACCTATGATTGAGTCAGAGAGACAGTTCAGAATCTCTGGTTGGAGTACTACTTACCATACCAAACAAAGGACGTCTTGTCTCCAATGTTCTCGTAGCTATTGTCGTAGTACTTTTCCACCACGTTGGCCATGGTCGTTGTACTCCCCATCATCTATGTCAAGTTAGCACTGAACTATCAGATCGTCGATAAGACTCACCGGAAGAGCCTCCAGAGCAGCACCCTCAGCGCCATTATCCGACATGAACAATACAAACGTATTGTCTAACTCCCCAGTAGACTTCAAGTGGTCAGTCACTCTGCCAATGTTCTCATCAATGAGTTCTACCATGGCGGCAAAGACTTGCATTTTCCTTGCCGAACTCTTCCTTTCGTCTTCATTCAGGTCTTTCCATTCCTTGCCCAGTTTGCCCACAGGAGGCGCAAACTCGACGTCTTCTTTGACAAGTCCTAGCTGGATAAGTCGTTGGAGGCGACGTTGTGTGAGCGCATCGGGCCCATCGTCGTACTTGCCAGCTTTGGTTTATACCAGTCATTATAACTACTGACTACGTGCGGTGAGTTCACGACTTACCATACTTTTGGACAATATCCCTCGGAGCTTGTAAAGGCCAGTGTGGCGCAGTGAAAGGCAGATACGCAAAAAAGGGCTTCTCCTTTTCTGTCTCTGTCCTCTCGCTCAAAAAGCCCAGCATGCGATCCGTGAATGATTTCGTGGAATAAAAGTCTTGTGGCAATTCGGTACGGCGGTCAATGAACTTGTCACCTTCCATCCAAAAGCCGTCCGTATTGAGGCAGGGGATCTTGAATTCGCCATCGTCAAGTTGAGGCTCGTAGGCATAGTGGTTTCCAGAACCTGGAAGAAAGGTGAAGCCTTTTTCGAAGCCTCTACTGCAGGGGGCCAAGTCTTTTGTGAAGCCGAGGTGCCTTGGGTCATCAGCACTGCCACTCGTCATAGTTTCTTTCCATACTCACCATTTTCCAGAAATTATAGTCTGATACCCATTATCTTGCAAAATCTCAGAGAGAGCAGCAACACGCCAGTTCAGATAACCCTCATAGCCGGGTACGTCCTTGTAGTGATCCGGATACGAGCGCATGTGCTCGGCCATTTGTCCTGGCTTCTGTCAGTACTCGAGCTCTGGAGTCGAAGATAAACTTGCCCAGTCCGGCGATGTGATTGTCAGTGCCGGAGAATAGCATTGATCTCGTCGGTGAACACGCCGACGCTGTGTGAAAGTTGGTCATTCGAATGCCCTCAGAGGCCAGCTTCTCCAGGACCGGGGTGTTGATCTCGCCTCCATAAGGTGAGACATCGCTGAAGCCCAGATCATCGGCGACAATGATGAGAAAGTTGGGTCGTTTTGCGGTGGCCATATTGATTCTTTGTCTTTATGTCGGTCGATTATATCTTGACGATGGCTTCTTCTGAATTCCGCTGCGCTCTTTATCGAGTCAACAATTCAGAATTCAATGTTCAACGTCTCCATATCCATGTCGATGTCGTGATCAGTTCCCCCGCGGCGACTCCACAGGCGACGTAAGTCTTTGACATCCAAGATGCCTGGGCCAACTTCTAGCAAAGTGCGCGGAATAACGAGACTCAACAAATTCTTGGGTTAAATCTCTACTAGGGTTGAGAATCGAGGCCGAACTTTACCGGCTATATGGAGATGCCATGTTCCTTTCACCCATGGTCGAGGGCCTATCCCAAGACGAAGGGGCCATGATCATGGATTTAGCTGTAAGAAGCTAGACAATTATAGGGCAATGACTCATTTGCTGCTTGGCGATGATAGCAGCGCTTTGGGTCAGATTTCCCTTCAACTTAAAGATGATTGTAGCATGTCATTATAAGTGAGGATACCACTATTGCTTTTTTTCCTACTAACATCCTGAAGAAGGGCTTGCCAAACGTGAGAAAATAAACTACATACTTCAAACCAGTTTCAATTTACCACAGCACAATCCTCGTCCGATAGACGTATTTTTCTCGAGAACAAGTCAGATCCAAAAGAAACATTTCATGTATACTTACTACATCAAGTGAACTCGTTGAATATCGCTCGAAAGCGTCATTGCCAGTCCTTCGGTCTCCATGATGCACTCCAAACAATGCCTGTATGCCTTCAGCTATTCGACCTTGTCAGAGCTCCCTGTGACCAGTGTTTGCTTAAAATAGCAGCTAGGAAAGAGATTCAATTTGAATTGGCTCAGATCTCCATTCATGCGATACTGAAAGCAGAGGTCTTGCGACCTCTTAATGAGCAGGCAGATAGCAGGAAGGATAAGTCGAGGTTGTCTTACGATGAATGCATTGGCGATATCCTTGACAAGACCACAGCATCGGTCAACGATGATGTGAGGGATAAACAGGGAGGTGAACACCTTCTCTGCCGCGCTTCTTCTACAAAATCCTCTTAGTGGCGTGCACTCTTTCAGAGATGTCGAGCAAGCACAGAGAATCTTAGTTTCGAGTGCCAGGATGTCAAAATACAACCATGAGAGACAGCGAAGAAGAACATGAGCGGGCAGAAGGTTCTTATCTGATGACCTCTCTGTGTTCAACCGCCGCACCGATGCGATAGTACTTTTGGGATGTGGCTGTCGAGAAGAATATAGGCCTGCGGCACATCTCATAAGGTCCTCGTCGCCATACACGCCACTCTCCTCCATTGATCCAATGCACCTGGCCACGCGTGCGAATATTAGATCATGTCCCGCATCGATTACTTTGATCCAGTGCTTCAATGTGTTCACTGTATCTGATAGTAATCGTTCAGCTTTCTCGATGTTGGACCAGCTTGCGTCGTCTGGCCACTGCGTGTTGCAAACCACCACTCTTTGAAAGACCCAAGGGCTTGGGGCTTCATGATTCTGCATCGATCGGGGGAACGGTTCAAGGTCGGTGCGAGTTTCCACCACCTTTGATTCAAGCCAGCGTTCCATTTCGACTGAAGTGTGTTCTGCCTGAACAGGAGCTCCTTGGGATTCAAAGAACTTCCCAATACCTTTAGCTCGAATGTCATCAAGGGCAACTTTCGTCAACGGATCCGGCTGAGCAGAGGGTGCAGCCAGGAATTGTATGCAAAGCCCGCAACTTGAACTAACGTCATACTGGATTAGCAGAGCCACTACTTCGAGACTTTGAACGCACCAAGTCACCTCCCTGCGGCGGCGTTGCCGGGTTTTCCGTTTAGTCTTGCATTTTGGACATTTGTCTTCTCTTCCAGATACATTGTCATACGGGATGACGATGCTCATCTCAACCTGATGATTAGCTGAGATGATGTCGCGAAAGGGCCTGGCACAAGGACTACTCGGGAGGATGTATCCGCCGGTGTCGGTGTTACTTAGAACATAAGACATATTCTTGATGAATTTCCTGCCGGTGTGGCGTTGAAAGAGACGGAGGAGCCATTCGTGCAAGTGCTGGATCTATGTTAGCACTGAGTCAGGTAAATCTATAGTAACTAACCATCACTTACCTCCAAGCTAGATATCTCACAAAATAAGATATTGTACTTCTTTCGACAAGCAGTTTCAAATACGAAATGGCCGCCCAGATCAGGCTTTTGAGGAATGGAAGGTGAACCGAGTGAAAATGCGTTGATGCGAACACGGATTTGGTCGGTGGACCTGAAATATCAAGCCAGGCTTAGTATTATATATTCTCACAAATATCCATGATAGAAGATTAGCAATTGGTTGTGTTGAGTTCCTAACTTACCTCAATGTTCCTGTCGTGAGAATCCGGAATCGTGTCAAGTGTTTAAGCTGCTGCTTAAGATTCTTCTGCAATCCCTCGAGCTCCTTCGCCTGTCTGACCCATTGCACCTTGGCCACGATATGCCTGAGGAATTCATTGTTGCACTTTCGGGGCTCTCCTAGGTACTCCATGAACCCTTCAATGCCGCAAAAGAATTGATGAAGTAGCTTCTGTGTCTCCAAGAGCCTCTTTCGTATGTATCGGTCCTCCTCCGCATGCTGTTCCAGCACCTTGGCTTCCGTGAGAAAGTCTTCGTATGTCTGGACGTAACCTGCAAATTCCGCACGTGCGCCCTTCTTGAAGAACTGAATGACCTTCCACAGCATGTGGAGGTACTTTGCAATTTCGATAGGAGATGTGCCGACGTCCAACATGTTGATGAGTAGGAGCAAAAGCCAGGAAGTGGACTGGCGGGGGCATGAATGATCAGTTTGGTAGTAAAAGGTCGTCCTGCCGGGAAGACTTTTCAGTCTTAAAAGAAGATTTCTGCGTCGTCTACTGTGTGAGGGGTTTTAAAGCATCAATTGAATAGGGCATAAGATGCCATGGGGGTTGTGAGGGGAGGTGAGGGCAGCCACGTCACCTGCATGTGTGTGGCATTGTGCAAGGCAGACCAGACCAGGCTTTCTCTTGCAGAGCTCTCTGCAAAGTGCATATTAGTCGGTAGCAATGGAGCTTAGATTGTGATATCTAATGAGTGAAGGAAACATTCAAAAACAGTATCTTCGCCTCTTTCTCGCACTCTTCGATATCTCACCTTCTCCTTCATCAGGGCATTCGAGCTTCGATGTTAAATAGAGCTACGCTATGCATTTCAGTAATAAGTCACCCTCATGAAGTGACAGAATCATGGCGGGGTAGCCTAGTCTTACGACACATTCTCTTACATGGGCATTTTAGCGATGACACCCCAGCGCAGAAATATCGAATCAAAGTCTAATGCAAGTTGAACAAGAGTTTACCAGAGGAGCGCATTCCTTACCGTTTTGGGAGAGCCTGTAATGGAGCAGAGACATTGTAGATAAGAACACTGTAGGATTGAATCTATATGCATTACCACGCAGCCACCACCAGACTACCATTCGCGATTAAAAGGTGATGTCGGCAAGTTTTGTGTTGGACGAATACCGGAATAGGTGCGACGGCAGTGCTAGTATTGACAACAATATAAGCAGCACCATTGTGCCACCCGTGGAAATCCGACATGATGATATCTTGACGTCGGCAAGATGTCGGCGTATTCGTTTGATGAGAAATTCATCACGACTAAGATAAGCTACAACACGTCGTTATATTACATCCAGCGCAAACGGTGTCCCGGGCGGGCTGGAAAAGCCAAAGCCAACCACGAGTATTAAATATGAATACAAGTAAATAAAATTCGGCTCAAACTATGCTCACGCATCATGGTTGGCAGGATTCGTTGGCATTGATGACGGACCCTCTAACGCCCGCTCTTCCATTTCGGCACCGCGATGGCCTCACTCTCGGACTCAGCCTGGACCGAAGACGCGTATGCTAAACAGATCAAGAATAGCCCATAGCGATCCTGCGTGGCTGATTGGAAATTTAGCGAGCCAGCGTATCGCTTGCTCCAAGATGCCGAACTAGCCGGAAATCCTACGAGTTAGTGCTGACACTCACCTAAGCCAGCATTCTCTTAAGACGGGCGCATCAGCAGCTCACGTTCCTGTGTTGTTCTTGCGTTCCTTCAACATGGCGACTTCCAAGATTGCGACAGGCCCAACCGTGGCGGTCATCGGCGCGGGGCCTACGGGCCTTTCCATGCTCAAGACGCTCCTCGAGGATGGATTCGATGTCACTCTGTTCGAGAGACGCCAGCGTGTCGGGGGCCTTTGGTCCTACAGCAAAAATGAAAGCTTCACCACCGCGCTTCCAAGCACGTCAGCAAACATCAGCAAATACACGTGCGGGTTCACGGACTTTCCCATGCCGGACAAGTATCCCCCCTTCCTGAGCCAAGAGCAGTTCCAAGAGTTCCTGGAATCATACAGCACTCACTTTGGCCTGGAGAAGCACATTTCGTTTGGCGCGAGCGTCACCAAGGTCGAGCGCGACGAAGCCGATAAGAAATGGAGGATCGAAATGATCAAGGAGGGCAATCCCGAGAGTCGCGAGTTCGACAAGGTCGTTTGCTGTCATGGTTATCAGACTGAAGCAAAGAGGCCCAAGTTTGATGGCGAGGATGGCTTTGAGGGCCGCATCGTGCATGCACAGCAGTTCAGAAGGTGAGACTAGCCTCCTGTCGTCGAATCGCGCTGACAGGATAGACCGGAGGACTTCAAAGACCAGAACGTTGTGTTTGTTGGCATGAGCTCTACGGCGAGCGACATCGTCCCCCTAGTTGTGCCGCTGGCCAAGAAGGTCTACATCAGTCACCGTAGAGGGACATGGATATTCAGTCGCTGGACAAACGGAGTTCCGACAGACCTCCTCGTCAATTATACGCGACGGCAAGTAGGGTACTTTATGACATCCTGGGCCCCCAACCTCAGCGCGAAGATGAGCAAGATGGGAACGCGATTCTTGATGAAGAAATTCGGGGAGCTGGATCCTTCGTGGCGCCTGCTCGAGGATGCGCCTCCTCTGTCCTTGTCCCTGACAGCTTGCATGGACGTTATGCTGGAACTCCTCCGCAAAGGCGAGATAACTTCGATGCACGGTGTTGAGAGCTTCCCCGGTGGAAAGAAGGTTCGGTTCGCAGACGGAACGGTTCTCGACGACGTCGACGCCGTGGTCTTTTGCACCGGGTATCGCGCAGATTTCGGCATTCTTCCATTTGTTGAGCACAGCACACCAAAGACAGACGCTCAAGGAAACCCCTTTGGCGGCCAGCCTATTCCCCGGCTCTACATGAACATCTTCCCGCCGAAGTACGCCGACAGCATGGCCGTTCTCATCGCCTCAACGTACGGGAAGAACAACGGCTTCTCGTTTGCCGACGTCATCTCCATGGCGATAAGCAACATCTGGCGCGGAGTCAGCCCCGACATGATCCCGTCCACCGCCGAGATGGAGCGCGCCATCGACGCCCACCACAAATGGATTGCGGGCCGGTGGACAAAGGAGAACACGACCGACGTGCGGGCAGTCAAGCAGTGGGAGTTCCAGGGGTTCCTGCACAAGGCCGCCGGCACGGGACTCGCGGAGAACCTGGGCTGGGGGTGGCGTGGCTGGCTCTTCTGGCTGAAGGACAGGAAGCTCAACTACCTCATGCGGCACGGCGTCGAGACGGCGTACGCGTTTCGGTACTTTGAGACGGGGAAGAGAGCTACGTGGCCGGGCGCGAGGGATGCCATCATCCACACGAACGAGTTGGTGAAGAAGTTGAAGGCGGAAGGTCGCCAGGGAGCTTGAGCGGCTGTCGTGGCTATTAGGCTTTTTGAACGTTGCCGCCTGCTGGAACGTAGAGATGCTCTTCAGTTGAATGGGGTCCTCTCATGAGCCGACTTACTGTCGACGTTGAGCTCTGGGAGCGTCCGATATGTATCCGAAATGTCTGAGTGTTCATTTTGTCTTTAAGAGAAACTAGTAGTAAATCACGATGTAGTTTTACGAATGTACAGGCTGCTATGCCGTTGTTCTGAACCAGTCCTCAAGCTAATTTTCTCTGTCCGTGAAGTTCATTCTACTTTTCATGAAGAAATCTTTTGTCTGCAATGCCGAGTGGTATAACAGCGCAGAAAATTTTCGTGGTTACAACTTGTCCACGAGACTGATCCTAAGCTTCTCATCTTTCGTCATGGAAATGGTTCGTTGGTGAAAACGTATCGTAATTTAGACCGTCCGGCTCGTGTTTTCACTTATCCTATCTGCCTGCAGATAATTGCGTGCGTATCTCAGGTTTGGCCCATAATGCCTTCAAGACTTGCTGACATATTACTGTGTTGAGTTTTAGGCTCCCAATACCAATGATCTTTGAGGAGAGACCTCATTTGAGTAGTATAGAGGGTCAAAGTGAGACCTGTACGCAATCTCCAGCGAGTAAATACGGAAATGGAAATGGAACACGATGGGGCATTGCAATTTTTGGGCAGAGATACTCCCGACGCGGCTTTCTACACCTTGCGCGTATAAATTCACTAAGACATGCTTCGTTGGGATATTGCGGCTGGGGAAACCCTCGTCACATTTCGAGTAGCCTTTTCTCGTATCAATGCCATTGTCTGCTCCGTAGCCGTCAAGTTCATGCATACATCCTTCTCCAATGACTGAAATTGGGGCTTTCCCAAGTCTGGTACTTCAAGAGGAACACATGGAGCGTGGCCATAAAAATAAGATGAACAGTTTGCCTCGGCTGCCTACTCCTCCTCTCAGGATATATATGTAGTCGCATCACGCGCAAACACAACTTTCACTCGCGCATAAATACAATGCAGTCCCTTGATCCAGCCGCTCTTATCGCAGCGTTCACAATCGACGCTTAAGTTGGGCCGAGTACAGTTCTGGGTTAGTGAGCGAGTGAGCTAAGCTTATAGTGGGCTCTACAGTGGGTACCTTCTAAAATATGGGCTTTGAGATCTGTGCTTTCGGGAATTCCAACCGTAAATCAACCACATCTTGGCATCATGATGTCATTGAGTAATCTGTAGATGCTCATATTCCCATCAATCGAACCACAAGTCTGCCCTTTGGGGAATGGCCTCAATGGAGACATGCGGACCCATGTGTATTCTCATCCGGGGTTCGGGCTTCTCATCTCACCGCTGGACTGTGAGCTGAGACTACCAAGTTAGTTAATAGGTGATTCCTTCGCATAGTCTTGATATAGTCGTCATCCATTTCTGACTACATGCGCCATATGAAATGAGGAGAGGTTGCTATTGATCCAACTGTTACCACGGCCTATTTCATCTGAGCATCATGGTTGGTGCCGCAGGTGTATGAATTCCGCTCTTCCTTGTTCATCATCAGCCATGCTGTAGCCAATCCTTGCCACATTGTTGTCCCTCAATCTGAGCCTCGCCCATTCACTTGAAATCCAAGATCGGCCTCGGTAGATCACCCGCAACAATGGCTGGTCTCCGCGTCCTTATTTCTGGCGCAGGCATCGCCGGCCCTTGCGCTGCCTTCTGGCTGTCCCGTCTAGGCCATACATGCACCATCGTTGAGCGATTTCCTACTGTGCGCGCCCACGGACAGCAAATCGACATTCGTGAGCATGGCCTCGAGACGATCAAGCGCATGGGTTTGTTGGATGACGTCCGAAGCATTGTGGTTGATGAGCCTGGGATGAAGTTTGTCGATTCCAAAGGGAACTGCCAGGCTCTCTTTGCAAAGAATGAAGGAAAAGGTCGCCAATCCTTTACAGCGGAATATGAGATCATGAGGGGAGAGCTTTGCAGGCTGCTCATCGAAAAGACCCAGGACACCGTCACATACAAGTATGGATCGACAGTGGCCGGGTACGAAGACAGCGAAGAGAGTGTCAATGTCAAGTTCTCCGACGGGACGCAGGAAACATATGATCTTCTCATCGCTGCTGACGGACAAGGATCCAAAATTCGCGGAATGATGCTTGGCGACGACAGCGAGCTGTCTGCGCGCCAGCTGGGCGTCTTCTGCTCATATTATTCTGTGCAGCGAAAGCCAGAAGACGACGACTACGGCGTTGTATGCCACGCCCCCGGGCAGCGTGTTCTAAACATGCGCATGCACAGCAAAGACGTTGGTCAGGGCTACCTGCTCACCATGGCCCATCAGGATGAGATGCGAAATGCTATGAAGCAGGGCGTTCAGGAGCAAAAGGCCATCTTCGAGCGTGTCTTTCAAGATGCAGGCTGGCAGGCTGAGCGTCTCATCAAAGAGATGCACCGCTCCGAAGACTACTACGCGGCGGAAATTGTAATGATTGATGCAAGCAAATGGTCCAACGGCCACGTGGTCCTCCTGGGGGACAGCGGATACTGTCCCTCTCCTCTTACAGGTATGGGGACGAGCCTGGCCATTGTCGGCGCATACGTTTTGGCCGGCGAGATTTCGCGTGATGCCGACCTGCCGACAGCCCTGAAGGCCTACGAGGAGCGGCTCAGGCCATTCGTCAGCGAAGTGCACAAGCTCCCCCCGGGGGTGCCAAGCTTGGCCTACCCCAAAAGTGAATGGGCCATCAAGCTCCTGCACTGGACGCTGGGGGCGATTACTGGTCTCAGGATCGACAGGCTTTTGCAGGTGATATTGCCGGAGAGCCGGTGGACGTGGAAGCTGCCCGAGTATAAGGAACTGGCAGTTGATCCTTGACCTTCGAGGATGAATTGGAAGCGGCTCGGCATCGAGGCGCTAAATGTGCCAAGTCGTATTCCACAAGTCGCCAGTGCTGGTTTCCGGAGCTGAACATGGCGGCTTTACGCTCATTTGCCGCTCAGGTCACATACACTTCTGGGGTCTCGATCTAGAGCTGAAACTATGCCGAATTATAATGCATACACACATACGCCAACCATGACTAACTAAAAATACTTGGGCCGAGGCAGAGCTTTGATGCGAGTACTCCGCCTGGGGCCTGGATCACTGTGCATGTCAAGCTGGGATCCGTCTTGTGCCTTGCCCGCCTTGCACTTCTTTGTTGCTTTACCATCCTGTGTTCCACTTCCCTTCTTTGTCGCCTTGCCCTTCTTTGTCGCCTTGCCATTCTGTGCTCCCTTGCCTGTCTTTGATGCCTTGCCCGTCTTCGTCACCTTGCTCTTCCGTGCTGCCTCGCCCGCCTGCCCCTTGGCCGTTCCGCCTTCGTTCTCACCGTGTGCCTTGGCCGCCTTCTCCAAGAGCCTGTTGCTGCGTCTCCGTCCACGCTCCATCGGTTCCGCGGCGCTCGCTTGATGTCCAGGTGTGCCTGTCCCTCCAGGAACGCCAACATTCCGCCGCTTCGGCGCTCGTGGGGATACCTCCACGCATTGTTCACGGTCGCCATACCTAACCTCCTCCTCCTCCTCGGCCGCGTTCGAGCTTCTCGCGCGCTTCTTCGATCCGTTCGAGGATGCCGCCGACGGCGATGTAGCGTTTTCCACCGGTGCATTTCCATCGGATCCTGCCCGGGCGTTCTCCTCCTCCTCCTCCTTCTCCTTCCGTAGCTTGTCGATCAGTTTTTCGAGATCCGCGACACGTTCATCCCAATACCTGACGTTCCAGTTTCGATCGTTCTCATAGGAAGCCTCAGACCACTGCCTAGGCCGTTTTTTGACCTCGACAACGAAATGCCAGAGCTCGAGGAGCAATTCGTACGGTTCGGGGAGAGGAACCTGAGCATCTGCATCGACCTGATTCTTAGCCTTCCAAGCGAAAAAGTCTTCCAACATCCATGCCACGCGAATCCAGTAGTGATACTCATCCTGGGCTGCTTTCTGTTTCGGATTGTCGTGCCCTGGATATTCTTCATCAGGCGAAAATTCCCGTATAGCTCGCATTTGGATACCACCCAGCTCCAGCACCTCCTTGAGAAATCCCTCGCAAGCCAGCCTAACCTCTGTGTAGTCGCCTTGCGGATAGTGCACCGCAAGTTCTCTCAGTGACGAACGCAGCTCTTCAGGATCAAGCTCATATTTGAACTTGATAAACTGAAGCTGAGGAGCGTTTCTCGACATGGTTCACCCTCTGGATACGAGTTGAAATGTGTTTGTTGGCAGTTGTGGAAAGCAATGGGGAGAGAAGCTGTCGCGAGGACTCAGCACTGGGTAGTTAACTTGGCCAAGTGGTCTCTGTTCTGATCGTTTAAGCCACTGGGGTTGGAAGGAGTTGCGGCGACGACAATTTTGGGAGAAAGAGACTGGACGAATAAAGGAAATGACTGATATCCGCACCCTATCCAACGCACAAGCATCCGTTCATCGGCCGCCGTTCTCTTATTTGCCTGCTTACCGACGGGGTACTTAATTTAGTATCCTCCTATCAAACAACTACCTATGGATTCACAGAACAGGTTCATTGCATAACTCACGGGCGAAACTCCCAAAATGAGTTGCCTGTGTTGCCATACGCGTTGTACGAAGTCTGCAGTACCTCAGCTCTACAGCCCATGGGCGCTACTTCATCTAGCTAGGTACTCACGCGGAATGTACTCTGTACACCGTCTCGTGCCGCTGGGCAAGGTGAGGGGAAGTCGTGTAGACATGGCTCTTCGTACCCTGTGAACGGGGATGAAGTTTGCTCCATCCTCCATTCATACCACCTTGAGCGGGCCTTTGTCGTTGTTCTTTCAGAAACACACAGTTCACCCAAGCTCATGCAGCTGCCCGTTGGCGACGGACGAGCATCCCATTGAGGGTTACAGACGGAAGCGCCATGTGTGTGCTGGTTCCCATCCCTCGCTCTCATCATCTTTTGTTCATCTTCTTTCTCTTGGTCTTTGACTTTCGCAACTTTCTATGCTCTCTAGAAATCTTTACTCAATTGAGCCTAACCCGACCTCTCATTTCCTACCTTGACTCTACTTTGTTCCTTATTACTACGTCTCAAATTTCACGCCATGCTGACACACTTTGTTCCTGTGTCAACAGACACCATCCCATCTTTTTCGTTCTCGAGAACAATTCTCATCATCCGCCCGGTCTCGACAATGGCCGAAAAGGATTTCAGACACCCACGTGCAGAGCCAAATGGTGTTCTGAGTGACGAGATTAGCTCAGAGTCTAGCATGTTCCAGAATTTAGCAATCTTGTTAACATTTGACCAGCTGCCGCGGGCAGACAGCGGATTCACCATCGGTTCCGATCCACCAACCTGCGACATCACAGTCGGCCAGCCCAAGCGTGGTGTTAGCGCAAGACACCTAACAGTTACATTTAATCAAGAACACCAGGTGCTTATGCAGGATTGGTCCCGGTCGGGGACATACGTTTCTTACGGCCGGGGCAACGAACCGTTCTACAGCAAACCAACGAATGATGGCCCTCGCGTCTGGATACTGCCGCCCGGTTGGCCTGTTCGGGTCCAAATTGGAGAAATTTGTTTGGAACTAGAAGTTCCCGATCGGTCAGGCCGCGTCACAGAATGGAACGATTACGTGAAGGCTTTTAGAGAAGGTATGAAGACCCGTCTGCCTCCGATGGGGGACCTAGTTATGAGCAGGAGTGTGCTCACAACGGGCCCTGTACACTCCCCTGTTGTCGACGAAATCCCGGCAGATGCGGCTAGAACCACAGGGGGATCACAGACTCCTACGCAAGATCGCCAAGACGGAGGGCGACTGTTCGTCAAGGACGATACGGTCACCCTGGGCAGAGGGGGCAACGGATGTGTCGTGCCGTATCATGATGCGGCCACATGGGAGGTGTATGCGGGAAAAGTCCCCTCAAATGGGATCAGCCTCAATAGGGAGGTTCGGCTCCTAAAAGAGAATCCACATGTAAGTTCTTCGTGTCTTGTTACCTTACCTCCGTCTCCCCGCCTCTTCTCCATCAATCCGGACATGATGCAGCTTATGGACTAACATTAACCAGCCTAACATCGTGGAACTTGTTGACACACTGGGTGACAATGTCTTAATCATGGAGTATTGTCGTGATGGAACCCTTTACGAGTTACTGAAAAAGGGACCTCTCGCTCAGCTTGATGCGTGCATGGTCATGATCCAGTGTCTGCAGGCATTGGCGTATCTGCACCAACACAATGTGGCACACCGGGACATCACGCCAAAAAACGTACTTATCCGCTGTAAGAAGCCCATGGATATTGCCTTGGCAGATTTTGGCTGGGCCAGATCTTACCAAGGATCCATGTCAACAATGAGGCTGGGTACCATGACATACAGGGCGCCTGAAATCTTTCTCGGGGGAAAGAAGTATACCCCGGCAATCGACATTTGGTCCTTGGGGATTGTTGCAACCCAGTGCTTCTTGGATTTGGACGTCAATGACTCTGAAGGCCAAACGGAGGAATCGGTAGCCAGAGTTGTCATCAGGCAGGTGAAGGAGCAGAAGGGACTTTCATCCGAGCCGATGCTCAGTTACACCAGTGTGATATCCGATATGCTGAGCTGGAATGCCAGCGAACGTCCCTCGGCCGAGGAGTGTCTGCAAAGATTTGAGGAGATTGTCAGGGACATCTTCGTTGTACCCGCGACGCCTATCGTCCGCTCGCGGGTTCGCGAGGCAGATATCCCATCCCTGCCATCAGACGCCACAATGGTTATCCCCGAGACCGAAGAGGCCACCCCGCGACCGCTGAGCTCCGTCGTCGCTGCCTCAGACACCAAAGGAGCTCAGGTCAGCCAGTTGAGGAGCTCCAGCTCCCAGAAGCACTCATCTGGCTCGGAGCCGATGTCTTGTGAGGACTCTGCCGAGCTTCCGGCTGGTCCGGACCCAGGCCCGTCTCAGGAAGCCGTGTCCGAGGTCCCGCCCTCTGCGCAAGTCGATCCTATGGACCTGAGTAGCCCGGTCCCTTACTGGAGTTCAGATCCTGATGAGAGCATGCCCGCTGCCTTGCCCTCACAGCCTGGCTCTGCTTCTCCCGGCTCCGTCTACCCAAAGCGACCAGCCGAGGACGATGGCAGAGAGGGCGGAGAGAAGAGGAGGGCCCTGGAGAAGCCGGAGACTCGTCACAGCTGGTGAAGAGAATCCGGCACTCCGATCCTCGTAGCCTGTTGGCGGGACAAGTCCGAAGCCAAGCCGCTTGTTTCGCCCGTCGATCCGATGTGGTGGAGATGGAACGGCGCTCGAGGATTTCCGGGTCCCGAATTCCGGTAAGATGGAAGCACGGCGATCTTGGCATAACTACGGGACGCTGGTGTTGGCTGGCACAGTCACCTCGAAGTATTTACCTTTGGCTTCGTCCACTTATTTCCCTTCGCACTCACACACACACACACACACTCTCTCTCTCTCTACACGAACAAAGAAGAGCATTCGGATGCAGTCACTCACATTACCCTTCTTTCACATTCTATCCTCTTCTCGACCCACGTAACCCTTCTATTAGGCGTCTCCAGCTGGCCTGGAGATGGCCTCTAAGGCATCACCCTATCTTGGTGCCGACCTTACTCGTTCGACCTTACTCGTGGCCCTCAGTTGACAATAGTTCACTGACCACCCGGACCATTAACAACATGCTCACCTTTCGCACAATGCTGGGTATGGCGTTCAACATGGCAGTATGACTGGCCAATATCACTGATGAGACCTTTTTACTGCAAGAAAGCGGCAAGAGATACCAAGTTCTTTCGGGCGTGTTTGGAGACTGGATGCGCAGGTGGCGAAATTTTTTAACAGAGCGCAATATTTTACCAGGGCGTATGTTTGGGAACGGAGATCCAACGGGGCCAGGAACCGGGATCTGGTAATTTCGAGACGAGTTCTCTCCTATCTCGAACAATATTTGGTGTACTCTTCATGGGTGAGGAGGTGTCTGGAAAAGTTTTGTTTATTGCTTTCATTGAAGATGGGCCAAGGCATGACTTACAGGGCCATAGCCCCTGTCTTAGTTACTACACAACGGCTGCGTTCGAGTACTTGGGGGGCCTATTTCTTTTCTTTATTTCGATCATGCATTAATTACTTGAATGCAAAGGAACTTGCGTCTAAGATTGGGACCTTGGTAATTTAGGATGACTGTATGCGCGATTTCCAGCACAACGCAGGGTTTCTATTGCCGTCTCAACCAAACCTGAGTGAAGGAGTGGCGACCCCTCGAGTAACGACTTGAAATTCAGGGGAGAAGCAGGCGCCAGCAGGTACAACAACGCCCTGTAGAAGCCACTAGAAGCTTAAAACTGCATACCCAGGGCCCGTGGACTTTGTGGCTTGCAGGATGAGGTACTGTTGCCCTGGCGGAGACCTCCGTCGGGGTCAACAATGGCAACCTCGGGGCCTGTACAACCGCTACACAACGCAACTGTGTCCTAGGTGGTTCATACCTACAGTATACTAATCTTTCGCAGCTCTGTTTTGAATCAAGGCCGGGGAGATGTGCTCTACACGACCACTGGCTTCATAAGATTGCAGGAACGCCAAAGGGGTTACAGCTTTCATCTAATTCCATGTTGTAATGAGTTATGATACCGCTTGACTGCATGATAGAGAAGTTTAGCGCCCTGGACCTCGTTTTAACGCAGTGCAAGACCTGAAGAATTGTGCAACGCCCATCCCGTCCATCCTGTACTCGTCGTCACGGCCCGAGTGGTGTCTCGTCTTTATCCCGTACCACGGAACCCAAAGTTCCTTTCCAGATACGCAATAGTGCACCTTCTTCCTGGTCCATCACACGAGTAAGACACTACCTCGTGTATTCTGTTTCTTTCTCGAAGATCTGGTGAAATGATGCTCAAGGCAGCCAGGCCGTTGTCTGTGTTCGTGTCTCATAACCTAAACACCAGCGGTGCCCTCGCAGCACGCGATTCGGGGATTACTTCGCATGGAAGCAGGCAGTGATTGTGGTTACATCATGGCGGCCGTAATGCTTCGGTCCAGGTAGTATTACCTTCCTGTTCAGCCGTACAACTATTAATCAGGCCCGGCCAACCATAGGCATGAGAGTGACCCATTCTTGGAGGTTTGACCGGAGAGATTCCTCCGATGAGGTCGTTGCACAAACTTGTGGTCACCAAGTTGATTGGGAGAAAGCTCCAGAATCACTCAGACACAGGCCATTCTTGATCAATGTGCTCTGCTGCGAGTGGCATTGTGCTACAATGCCACAGGGCCATTTGTTTTCAGGGCAGGCGGCATGTTTCATAAGTTGTGAATATTCGAGTCTCAAGGGAACATGCTATATGAGGAATTATGCAAGTCTTTTCTATACCAGTGATGCTGACGTAGAATCAAATGTTTGGCTATCGTAATTTATGCAAGTCGATATACTACCATCAACCAGTTGGAATACTCATGCCGTCGCTATCGACAATAATAGGAGCAAGTCAGACATGCACGCGCAATGAGCAAACTCAAGACCAATTTCATCGCCAATGCTTGGGCGAATGAGTTTACGTAACGAGAATTTGCCAAATGATTGAAAGGAGCGCCGCTTGTTATATACTTCTTTTCTTTTCAATATAACACCACCAACAATAAGCCGCGATTAAACATTTAGCCGCGCAAGCATGCATGAGCTATTAGCGCAATCTTGGCTCATCCCCCAGCGTATAATTAACCTCCTTACACGCGCTTCGTGACAGTTGTAGACCAAGTCCCGTTCACCAGCAGACGTTGATACGCCAGTTGCGTCACAGAAGTACCAAACTCCAGGATAAATGAGCCATTTCGCTTGCCATCCGTCACAGATTCCGCTTCTCTCGGCCCCGGCAGGCCAACAACCCGATTGGACACCTCGCGGAGATCGAATGCGGCTCCTAGTTTGGAAAGAACAGACACCTCAAACTGTCTACTGCCTCCCTTCGCAATCTTCCTCGCTGTTATCCGAATCGGGTACGACCCTTTGGGAAGTGGTTGATCACCCGAAGTGAGGTGCATGCTGAGTGCGTCGTCGGACCCGAAATAGACGGCAGATTCGTCGAGGGTCAGGCGGGTCGTGTACAGCGATCGGTCGCTCGATGTGCTGTTGCGGGCGTGGTGTACGTAGAAAAGCTCTGCCCCTTTCGGGGTTCTGAGGGTGACTTCTTGAGTACCTACGCCTGGGCTGCCTGACGCGACGATGCTGCCGTGTCCGGTCGAGTAGATGGGGATCTCGGCATCCGGATCCTGCGAAAGAATGGGACTGTTGGAGGACTTGCGAAAGGGACCAGAAGGAGACGCTGCGGTTGCGAAACCAACGCCGTAATTGGACGCTTCGTAGTTGTTGGCACTATATGTGAGCAGATAAATAGCTGTTCCGTTCTGGCTGCGTCGCGTGATTGTTGTGCTTCCCTCCGACCAGCGCCTATCCTTGCGCGTGCCGTTGTACTTGGCATAATCGTTGACATGGTAATTCTCCCACGACTGAGGATCGGCCCCGTAAGAGATGACCGTCTTCCACCCGTCTTTCCGGGGAGGGGTGCCTATTGTGCCGGTACCGTTGTAGGAAGTAATGTTGGAGGGCAACTCTGTCTCATTGGCGTGTATGTTGATCTGCGACGCAACTATCTGTGGCATCGTGGATGCTGTCGGATCATCCCACCAATCTCGAGAGAGCTCAATCACAATGATGTTGGACTCTTCGATGTACTTGCCCAAGGTACTGTCCCAATTCCAGTTCCGGTATGCATTCCGGGATGTGTACAGGTAGATGCGACCATCCGTGTCGAAAAAGATGTTGGGGTCAATTGTTGGAATAAATGTACCTAAAAAGTTAACATGGATTACGCCTTCACGAAATTTATCATGAGATGTACCTTTTGGCGCCGTCTCACCCTTTTCGAGAGTCTGTGGTGGCAGCATTTGCTTGTCGTCCATGATGAGATTGACATCGTGATAGTCGGGGTCAAACGGGTAATAGTCAATCGGCTTCGGCTCAATCTCATGAAAGGGACCCGTGGGGGATCTGGACACAGCTACACCGAGCTTTGACGGCTCCTCAAACTCGGAGTAGCGGAAATAGGACGCCGTCAAGTTCTCGAGTAGTCGACCGGCAAAGAAGAAAAAGTACCATTCCGTCTGCTCGTTGAAGTATATCTCGGGCGCCCACTGCCAGTCCCTAGCCCAGCATGCCTGCCCGCCCTCTATGCGGTTGTTATCGTCGTCGTAACAGGCACGCAATACACCGCCCGGATACTTGTGCCACGTTGCGAGGTCGGGGCTGCTGTAAATTGCAAACAGACTACCTTCGTCTGCACCTTCAGTAGAATAGGCATAGTAACGACCAGTCTTGGAGTCGAAAAACGTGTATGGATCAGCACTGGCATGTGTGCCAGAGTTATGGAAGTAAGGGATCCTGTCGGCCGAGACCGACACCAAGGTGCAAAGCAACGCCACCAAGATCTTCGGGAGGTACATGTTTACGTTGAAGGAGAAGTAGTTGAATCAAAACAACAAACAGAGAATTGATTCAAAACAACACATAAGCTGACCCGTAATTATTAATTGCCTCCGTCGTATGTAGATGGTGCGGTAAATTGCATCCCCTCATTTCCACATTGGTTGATTAACAGCGGTCATGCCTCCTAGGGATTTTGCCTAAAGTCTTGCAGAGCATGATCTAAGAGAATCCTCCTGGCCATTATGATCCTTTGAATGTGCCCCTCACACAGCGTTGAACAATACCCCGCACAGAGGGAAACAGGGAAACGGGGGAACAGAACGTAATTGGGCAATTAAGTGTTATGGAAATATGAGATTACGGGTATGCTTTATCTCGCATTTCTCCGTTTCTAATGAGATCCTTATGAATGCATGCCTACATGGATGCGCCACAAATCTGACAAGGGTAGGCCAAAACCCGATACTCGAGATTTTTAACAAACCTCAAGCATTGCATTCCCGCACTTCATAATGCCTGCAACTGTTGCGATTCAATACAAAGTATAGGGCTACTTTTAGCAGCTCACTTGAGTTTGTAAGCCCAATCTCTATAATCTAAACTGCATGAGATAAATCTGTATTTTCCCTTCCGCAGCCACTTGAGCTCACAGGCTGATATCGCCTTCGGCTCTAGGGTGGAACGAGGGCATTTACATGAGTTGTTCAAATTAAGTCACATTCAGCCAGCCAATAACCAGTGAATATTCTTAGCGCAAAATCGTACATGTCTTTGCAGAGGCGTGCCTGATCACTACAAGTCACTTGTGAGTTAGTGTCGGGATAGCGTAGCGATCTATCAGCTTTGCTTACGTGCAAGGAACACTAGACATGCAAGTGCTCGGGGAGTAAGCTTCAGACTACCCGATACATAAGTATTTCCTACCTTGGCAATGATCTCGAGCGCGGAACGTATAAGCTGCATTGAACGTCTAAAGCCTCTTAGGGCGCGAAATTGAGAGTTTGTCACTCGTCATTAGTCTTACCCGTCGTGTTTTTCAGATGCAGCTTGAATCTAGAGCACTGAACTGTGGATGAAAATGAACATTCAGTGTCGGGTAACTGTCACGAGGTGAGTGCGGTTTGCTTGGACATGGTAACACAATAGCGGGAAATTCCAGGGCTTCGGCCCGTTCCAGCGGTAAACAAACCATCCTACACCAGCTCTGTGGCATTCCAGATGTACTGGATACAGTGAACCCCGAGGTGGTTTCTTGGCCCAGAGTAAACGTGTTAGCTTCAGCTGATCACTCTAGTGATAAGCCAGGCCCGAGGCTACGACCAAATATCGTATATTGCCAGGAAGATGATGCGAAAGGGGTTTAAATACATGGTTCGGGGGCGCGATTACTATTCATTTCTTTTGGTTCGTCGTTCTCGAGAGCTTTTCCCCGCCTTATTCAAACTACGGCCATTCCTTGCTACCATTGTGTTTAGAGCCAGAACCCAAGAATACTTAATCCTCACGCATAAGCTTAATTCATGCTCATCCAACAATCCTCAACGTGTGCGAGTCGGACAACTGAGACATCTCACAGACACCGGGGGGTTGTACTCTGCCTTGTAGTCGGGATCAACCACACGTGTATCCCAAGGTAGCAATCCGGCGTCTCGGTACTCTGTTTCAGGTCGTGGCCAGGGTCATACCCGCCTGCACACAATTTTGACATGTTGATCTGGAAGATCGTCGTGCTAAAGGAGATCGGTAACGTCACGTAGTGCAAACAAAAGTTATTTCAAACGACTTGCTCAGCTTCAACGTGAGACATGCAGTCGAAAAACATCATTGTTGACCTCGCATACCACCACATGTGAGCAAGATACCCTAGCAGAGCTCTCATGTCCGCACGACCGTCCTCTTCCGCGCTCGGGGCCACCAGGTAACCCTCAACCCGTCATTCGGGTCAACAGAGCCCGTGAGGTCATAGCAGGGGTATTCGAAGTTCTCGGGTTCACTTTTCACGTCACCTGCCAACGATGCTGGTCGCAGCCGGAAATACTCGATGATCAATTCCGGCAGGAAACGGATGGCTTCACGTCAAAGTATGCCCATTATCCGCACCGAGCCATATTTCATTACACCATTCTTCACACTCTCTTCCAGCCATCCGAGAGCCCGGTGCCTCCATTTCGGCCCATGTCCCGGGGGTTTGCGGGGCTGGGCTTCGCTTCGACTTGCCGTGACGACGATGCCGCTGAACGAATTTGCCAATTCACCCTCAGACCGCGGCAATTCTCCGCATGTCACCCAACACGAAGCTGCGCTTAAAAACTCACACGTCGGGTTCAAGCATTCAAATACAGACTCGGCGGCCCGGGGCCAACCCCAGATCAAGCCACACACGTGAGCCCAACGGCGAGACCAAGGCCGCGATAGAGCCATAACAGGGCCGAATAGCCAAGCGGAGAAGAACGGCGCTTTCGCTGGATCCAGTCAAGCATCAACTCACCCCAGATCCACTCGGCAGTTGCAATAATCACGGGAACAGCATCCCTGGGCTGTCAACGAAGGGAAAATGTCTGGCAAAATGTCGGTTAGTCGGTTCTTCAGCGGCCGTATTTGAGTTGTGGGTAGCCAGACCCGCGATCGCCTCATGGGTTTCCGTCTTCATGATATCATGAGCGTGATGATAGTCCACCGCCTGAAGTGAGCAGACGATTTGCCAGAGGAATAATGTGATGGGTTGCTGGCTTGCAACTCCCGGAATCATCACCTTGACATCTGGAGACGGCTCGACACCCAAGATATCAAGATCACTGCATAGCTGATATGCATACACGTTCAGCTGCACCCTCAGTGCCGTGTATTTGGCATCTCGCTTGGATGCCAGACTACTCAAATTGGTCAAGACTAGCGTAGCCGACCAATACAGACAGTCCCAGTGCGGAATGCATCACCCCATGAAAGACATGGTATGCACCCCATGCTCTCCGCATATCCCCGCACGTTCTTAGCATAAACAGGTTATGCTGATGGAGTAGAGCGAGAGGTCGAGGTGGAGCCAAGAACTGTTCAACCACCACGAGACGAATGACGCAGGCGAAAAGCAGGTCAGAATAGAGGATGGTGGTTCTTGGGGAGTTTGCCGGGAAAATTTGCCATGTCGTCTCATGATTTCGAGCCGGCTAGGAGTAGCTTCGGCGAACAATGTCGATTGCGGACAGTGGCCAATGTATAAAAGGGTGCGAGGAGGACGGCTAAATGGCTTCAACCACAGCCTATGCTCGCGCTCAGATTGAGTCCTAATTCACAATGGCCTCTCTTCAATCTGTGTTGGTCTCTCTATTGGCGGCCGTCGCTGTCAACGCTCAATCCTATGACTCGTCCACGCGAGACAGCGATGCGTTCAGCTATGTGCAACCACTGAACACGACCATTCTCGGGCCCTATGGCCACTCGCCTGCCGTTTTGCCATCTCGTATGTTCAATCAGACATAGTTCAATTATATTAACTGTTTCTCACTAATTCTTATAGCCAATTCTACCGGTACTGGTTGGGAGGCAGCCTTCAAAAAGGCCCAGGCTTTCGTCGCCCAGCTCACCCTCGAGGAAAAGACCAACATAACTACTGGCGTGCCAGGGCCCTGCGTCGGAAACATTCTTCCCATTCCTCGTGTTGGTTTCAAAGGTCTCTGTCTTCAGGATGGACCTTTGGCCATCAGAGTAGCTGACTACGCCTCCGTCTTCTCGGCTGGCGTCTCGGCTGCATCCTCCTTTGACAGGAACCTCATGTACGAGCGTGGCCTGGCCATGGGCGCAGAATTCAAGGCCAAGGGAGCCCACATCTACCTCGGACCAGTCTCCGGACCTCTCGGTAGATCAGCCTATGCCGGTCGCAACTGGGAAGGCTTCTCGAGTGACCCGTACCTCACCGGCGCTGGCATGTACGAGACCATCAAGGCGTTTACAGCTGCAGGAGTGCAGACAACTGCGAAGCACTTCATTGGTAACGAACAGGAGACTCAGAGAAACCCTACCTGGGACGAGAATGGCACCGTAACAGATGTCATCCAAGAGTCTATTTCCTCCAACATCGACGATCGCACCATCCACGAGCTGTATCTGTGGCCTTTCGCCGATGCCGTCAAGGCTGGTGTCAGTTCCATCATGTGTTCCTACCAGAGACTGAATGGAAGCTACGCCTGCGAAAACTCCAAGGCGCTAAACGGCCTGCTCAAGGAAGAGCTGGGGTTCTCCGGGTACGTCATGTCCGATTGGGGTGCCACCCACTCTGGCGTTGCTTCCATCGAAGGAGGCCTCGACATGACCATGCCTGGCGGTATCGGTACTTACGGAACCATCTTTACTGGATCCTTCTACGGACAGAATCTGACCCAGGCTGTCCAAAATGGCACCGTCGACGAGTCTCGCCTCGACGACATGGTGATTCGTGTCATGACTCCTTACTACCTCCTTGACCAGGACTCATACCCCTCGGTTGATCCTTCGAGTGCTGATCTCAACACCTTCACCCCTCTCGACACCTGGGTGGGCAAATACAACTTCACCCTCACGGGTGAGAAGAGCCGCGACGTCCGTGGTGATCACGGCAAGCTCATCCGCAAGCATGGCGCCGAGGCTACAGTCCTCCTCAAGAACAAGAACAGTGCTCTTCCCCTCAAGGCCCCCAAGTCAATCGCCGTCTTTGGCAACGATGCCGGCGACGACACCGAGGGCTTCTACAACACCGAAGACTTTGAGTACGGCACCCTGGGTGTAGGTGGCGGAAGCGGAACTGGAAGATTCACCTATCTCAAGAGCCCCCTGGCTGCCATCAACGCGAGAGCCGAACAGGACGGTGCTCTCGTCCAGCAGTGGTTGAACAACACCCTCATCGCCGAGAGTGAGCTGCCTGACCTCTGGATTCCTGCGCTACCAGACGTCTGCCTCGTCTTCCTCAAGACCTGGGCCGAGGAAGCTGCGGATCGCGAGCACCTCAGCGTCGACTGGGACGGCGACGAAGTCGTCGAGTCCGTCGCAAAGTACTGCAACAACACCATTGTTGTGACGCACTCCTCTGGCATCAACACCCTGCCCTGGGCCGACCACGAGAACGTCACCGCCATCCTGGCAGCCCACTATCCCGGCCAGGAGAGCGGAAACGCCGTCGTGGACGTCCTGTACGGCGACGTCGCCCCATCAGGCCGCCTGCCGTACACCATTGCCAAGAAGGCCAGCGACTACAATGCTCCCCCCACGACGGCCGTCCAGACAAACGGCACGTACGACTGGCAGTCGTGGTTCGACGAGAAGCTGGAGATTGACTACCGCTACTTTGACGCGCACAACATCTCCGTCCTCTACGAGTTCGGGTACGGCCTGTCCTACTCCACCTTCAACATCTCCGACATCACCTCCGAGGCCCTCGTCGACGACATCACCGCCGCGCCCGAACAGCTGCCCGTCCAGCCCGGCGGCAACCCCGCCCTCTGGGAAGGCCTCTACAACGTCACCGTCACCGTCACCAACACCGGCGACGTCTACACCGCGGCCGTCCCCCAGCTCTACGTGGGCCTGCCCGACAGCGCCCCCTCCGGCACGCCCGTCAAGCAGCTCCGGGGCTTCGAAAAGGTGTGGCTCCAGCCCGGCAAGAGCGAGACCGTCGAGTTCGAGCTGCTGCGACGAGATCTCAGCTACTGGGACATTGTGTCGCAGGACTGGGTCATCCCGGCTGGCGAGTTCACCATCAGCGTCGGATCCAGCAGCAGAAACATCGAGCAGGTTACCAAGTTCACTGTGGTGGAGGCTTAAAAGAGTTACGATAATGAGATACGAGAACGACGTAATAATGTAGATAGAAGATGAGGACAATCGGGTCCAAGTAGGTACATATTTACAATAGATCGGACCATTAAGCCGTCAAGATTAACATCAACTCAATTTTGACGACGACTCGTGCACCTGCCTGTTTAGACCGAGTGCCCCTCCTTCCCGCAGAGGTTATCGATAAGCTTGTTGGAGGACACCGCTCGAATACGATTGGATCACCAACATTACTTGGGTACACAACGAGAAAGCTAGAAATGATTCAGATTACTTTTACCGGTTACTCATGACCGTATATTACGCCATTGCTCTCTAGTCTACGCGTCGTTTATTCCGTGAAGCTGGCCTCTCAATTTCTGGTGTTCGGCCAGCACGCCCTCGTGCCTCCTCCGTCACCTCGTACACAGTCGTGTCCCAACGTACTTGAAACGTCTTTCCTCGCCAGTGCACTGTCTGCCCAAGTACCACAGCCCAAATCCAGATGGGCAGCGCCAGGACTTCTCGGCCAATCCAAGCGAGCAAGAACTCACCGAATGAGCGTGCCGGCACGCCACCTGGTTGAGAACCCTTGGCAAAAGATGGGGTGTTGTTATCGGGAGCAATAGCGAGCCCGCTGTGCAGTCGGCGAACCGTGTGCCAGTCTGCAAGCATCCACGCAGTGACAGCTCCAAGCCAGACGAGACCCATGGCTCCCCACGTCGGTGGGATCCCAATGTCCTGGAAGAAAGGGAGTGTCGTGGCGGCAAAGGCAAAGTACGCGCAGCATAGCAGCGATTCAACGCCAGGCTCGGCGAGGGTTGCCGGTAAGACGGTAAACTTTCGAGCTCTCAGCCATCGGGCTCGCCGAGCGGCGTATGCGGCGACGGACATGCCAGACATGGGTTGAACCGCAAGATCTCCCCAGACCAAGCCGTGATTCCGATATCCTGGAATCTTGGATTTCCAGAATATCTCACCTATCAAGTGATCTTCGCAAATGTTGTGGGAGAAAAAGTCTACACCAGTCGGACGGTCCGGCAGACCTGGATTCTCGGCAGAGTTGGTAATCTGGTCCAATTGCGACTTTCTAAACATGTTGCTCTTGCCCACGATGCAAGGCGCAACTCCAACAGTGTTAATGGCGGCATAAAATTTAGCATGCGTCGTTGCCATGAACATTTCGTCCAAGCGGCCGCCTCCTTGAGCCCAGACATTGGCCAGTCCAGATCCGGGATTCGTCTCCCCAGGCGACAACAGGCTCTGACGATCGGCTGCCGGAGGCGAGTAATTGACCAAATCCACGACGATTGGCAGCTGATGAACAAACTTGTGCGGGACAGAGGTTCCCCCAATATTGTAACCCATCAACTTGTCCACCAGACGGCCGAGTGCGCCGCTCGAGCTCCATACGTTGCAGTCAGCAATCCAAATAATGTCACCCTTGGCTTCTCGATAGGCCCTGCTAAGATTTCGGATTTTTGGATTTGGTCCAAGCTTGTCCCCATAGCCATTGGTTCCGTACAGTGCTACATCCTCGGATTCGACGAGAACTTCGGCATCCAGAGCGGGAAAATCCTCAACAATTTGTTTCAATACTGGATATGCGGGGTCGGTCTTGTCTTCGACACATAGTCGGATAGAGAACTTGTCGACGGGATACTCCTGCTGAAACGACGAGGCAATACATTCGTAGAGGTTGGGTTCGACACCCTTGACGGGTCGGATTATTGTTACATGGGGGGCATTTTGTCGAAGCCCAGGTGACACGGGAGGCGATGGAGGACGTTTAAAATGTCGCAGACTGTTTCTGTTAGAAGCTGGGGAGACAGGGTAGCTTGAAGGTACTCACTTTGCTCGGATGCCGATTGTCTGGATGAGAACCACGACGGCACTCCAGACCAAGCAGATCCATGCGATGGTTTCAGTCAAATCGGCCATTTCAAGATGCCATGCGCATGCTTCCGCAAAGGAACGACTGCTAAACGAGAGGCAGTGAGGAGATTAAGGAAGGAAAAGCAACAAGCTCATCGAGGGAGGACAAGTGGGCGGGAAATGCACTAATCACAGGAGCCACAAATTGAGGCCGATCCAATTTATGGAACACAATCATGCAGTCAGCCATGAAGAATCGACAGGGAATAAGCTGACAATCCACGCGCAGAAACTGCAGTGTCTCGCAGACTGTCTCGTCATTTCCTCGGGAGATTCGGGAAAGTCGGTGGAGGATCCGAACAGACGTCACAGCACCAGGGTTGGCAGGGTCAGCCCTCGGCCTAGGTACGTACCCACGAGGGCGGCTGTTTCAATGGCGGGCGGGTAAAGCCGAATCCTCTGCCTGGCGCCTTACGTACGAGGCATCAAGTGGGGAGCTCATCTCCAAGAAAATTTCGTCGTGCAGCTCAACCTTTCTTCTTCTCACCCTCGACCTCGCATTCGACTTGTAGCCGAAGCCGCTGTTATCCAACAGAGCGCTTTGAATGGCCTCGAGGATTGATGCTTGTCCGACACTGGACCATGTCCTAGATATGTAAGTTTCCAATTCCTTTCAATCAATTTGACCATCTTGATCAAACCCCACCTGTTGCGGTGATGACACCTTTTATGCCGAGAGAAAAGTCCATTCATTTGGTCTCAATGAACGCGTGTATTAGACTACAACGGTATCTGAGCAACTTGACACTTGGGAATTTCAACTGCCAGTCTTGTCAATTGACGCTAACTGTCCCAGATCAAGATGACACCGAGAAATGGCTGAGCAACCCACAAAACAGCCATCAGCCGACGCTGTTCAGCGCCCTCTCCACGAGATTTACTCCCAACCAGCACCGATTCGCACATTTCCCCTTCCCGCCTTCTACCCGAACAATCCCATATCGCTATTCCATATCGCGTACGCATGGCTGGGTCAGATTTGGTCGCGGCCTGAGCAGCCGGTCTACGAGGGTGTTTGGTCGCCGACCACGTTTTCCATCCACGTTACTGATGAGAAATCGACACGTGCTTTGTGGGAGCAGGGCTTCTATGGCAAGGGCAGTTTAAGTCGCAGTGAGCCCAACTGGCTCAAAAGAGAAAAGGTCCGGCGCGGCCTTCAGGACGCACACGTCAGTGAGATTCTGACGGTGCAGAGACGCGAGGAGCGCATTCGTGCCAAGTGGGAGCGAGCTCGCTTGGAACAAGAGGTCATTCGTCAGACTCGATTGGAAGAAGCGCGGGAGGCTCAAGC
>JALNIO010000654.1:0-18804 GCA_023509875.1 Rugonectria rugulosa | reverse complement strand
GCAGCCGCTTCTCTTAATGGCGCAAGCGACTCTTCCGCTTCGGCGAACCAAACCGACACGGACACGACCCCTGGAAGCCCAAACTCGGAGGATAAGACCGTGCGACGTAAGAGTGTTCGGTTCTCCCCAGAAGTCAAGTCCACGACGTTCGGCTTGCTAGATCCGCCGAGTCCCAAGTACTCGCTCTCGCAGGTCGACTTGCCTGGTCCGAACAAGGAATCCCTGCCGGACACAATTGTCAACAAGGAACATCTTCAGCTAATGCCCGAGGAGGCTTTCTTCCTCAGCTTTGGGTTCGGTGCCTTGAAAGTGACTGATTCTGGCAAGTCTTTGTCGCAAATGGAACTCTTCACCTTGCTCCGGCAATACTCGTATTTCCCGCGGATCGAGGCTGAGAATCTACAACCCGACGACAAGTTTCTGGTACATTACTCCGTCTACCACCACTTCAGATCGTTGGGCTGGGTACCTCGAGGAGGCATCAAGTTTGGTGTTGACTGGCTCCTCTACACTCGAGGCCCTGTTTTTGACCACGCCGAATTTGGCCTGATCGTCATTCCCTCGTATTCTGACCCATTATGGAAGCAAGTTGGAAAGGAGACGCCACAGAAAAGCTGGCAATCCCTTCACGCCACGATCCGAGTTCTCTCCCATGTGATGAAGAGTCTGGTTCTGGTCTACGTGGACATTCCCCCTCCGTCCAAATTCGACGCGGCCTTGGAAAAGGGACTCCCTGATGTATTCAAACTGTACAAAGTTAGAGAAATGATGGTCAAGCGGTGGTCGAGCAACCGAAACCGCTAGAACAAATGTATGATACACGATATTGATTGAATAATGAAAAGAAAACGGAATATTTGAGGGTGGTCTGACATGACTTGTCCATCTTTGATTCGTGAAAATCCAGCTCGGCCGGTATTTCCCGGCATTCACGACTCCCGATGAACAAAGCAATTACAGTCCGACAGAGCCGTCAACGCCGTCGGCCATCGTTCGAGTATTGAGTATCCACGGGAGCGCGGGGTCAAACCCCCACATGCGAGGCTACTCCCTTCGGCCGAGGTAGAATGTCAAGCACGAGTAGGTATTAGAGCGCCTGTGACTCCTCTTGTAAGTCGACTGTTAGTCAACGGACCGATACATCCAACTGTCAGCTGGATTCCGTAAAGTCGCGTCATGTTGCCGAACCTGCTGGCTCGCAGGACACTGTCTGCTGGTCGACTGTCAGTCCGGGATCTTGGGACGAGATGTTTTCAAGCAAGTGCTCGACTACCTCAGTATGCCTTCGTGGCTCCAAATCAGGGACCGCTGTACGAAAGGACGCATGTCTCCGACCCTGGCAAGCCCTCGCCGTTTAAGCCCCGTGCGGTTCTGGATGCCGTCAACGGCGACAAGGAGTTGATCGTGGCAAGCTCTGATCGCTTCATCCACATCGAGGACAGGCAAGGCTGGGCCAGGCTGGATGCCGTGGCTCTGCGGGATAGCTGCGCTTGCGCAAAGTGTACGGATCCCTCGTCTGGCCAAAAGAACTTTGCGTCCACCGACGTGCCCGCCAACATTGAGATTGACCAGATCCGACTCGACGAGGACGGCGTGGGACTCACCTTTCGAAACGACATTGCGCGCTTGGCTGACGGGCACGAGATGGTGGTTCCCTGGAGCACTATCGAAAAGGCGTTGGGGCACAGAGACGTGGACAGGATTCCGTACCCGAGACAGGATGCCGTGTATCCCAAGACTGGACGGACATTCTGGGACAACGAGACTATCACGAAGCGGGTGCGCAAGATTGACTACCACGACTTCATCAAGGGCGAGGATGCATTTTGGGAGACGCTGCTGGATCTGTCGAGCCTCGGCCTCGTCTTTCTCAAAAACGTCCCTCACGATGAAAACTCCATCGTAAACATCACCACCCGCATCGCCAACATCAAGGAGACCTTTTACGGACGCACCTTTGACGTCCGCGCCAAGCCAGACGCAGAGAACGTCGCGTACACCAGCGGCTACCTGGGGCTGCACCAGGACCTGCTGTACCTCGAGCGCCCTCCCGCCATCCAGATCCTGCACTGCCTCGAGAACTCGTGCTCGGGCGGCGAGTCCCTCTTCAGCGACGGCCTCCGCGCCGCCAAGCTCATGTGGCTGCAGCCCGCGCGCAGGCCCGTCGAGAACCTCGCCCGCGTGCGCATCCCGTACCACTACGAGAAGCACGGCTACTGGTACCGGCAGAAGCGCGCCCTCTTCGACGTGGAGCGCGACGTCCTGGCCAGCGTCTACTGGAGCCCGCCCTTCCAGGACCGCTTCCAGCTGCCCACCGTCGACGTGCGCGCGTGGCTGGAGCCCGCGCAGCTCTTCGACCGCCTCATCAACGACGAGGCCGCCATGTACCAGGTCAAGATGGCGCCCGGCGAGTGCGTGCTCTTCGACAACATGCGCGTCATGCACGGCCGCCGGGCCTTTGACGCCAGCGGCGGCGGGTCGCGCTGGCTCCGCGGGGCCTACATTGAGCGCGAGGACTTTGTGAGCCGCGTGCTGCACACGCCCGAGGCGCTGGCGGAGCCGTACCGGGGCGAGGCGTGGGATCGGGCGGTCGAGGATGAGAAGCTGAGGGACTCGCCGTGGTTCGGGGAGGTTCAGAAAAAGTTGGAAGAGGTTGTGAGTGGATTAAAGGCCAAGGGAGCGGCTGAGTTGGGAGAGGAGCATTATGAGCAACTCAACGCTTGAATGAACACGTCTTGTATCAAAGGAATAGCTGTGATGATAGAGTAAAAGTGCGTCCAACTTGTATAGAAGTAACTGACTACTGTCATACGGATCAAGTTGACATGCCGTACCCCTCGTCAGTCAATCCAAATATTCATTACTATTCATTACGTATCAATCTACCTACCAGAAGACCGTTACTTTGGATATTGCTTTGGCTCAACACCAGCTGGTGGCTTTGTTTCAACCACCCGATCCTTGACGTCGTTCCAGTCTGTGCTCAACGTCGTGCCGTTGCTTTCAATAAAGCTCTTCATCATGGCGCGCTGCTGTTCGGGGTTTGCACCTTTGTAAAGCTTCTTGAAGAATAAGTTCACATCACTACCGTCGTCCTCTTCATCAGCCCCAGCAATGGCATCCCAGTTCTTGGCGCCGTGTTTGGACGAGGTGGGATAAGAGGGACCTTTTGGCTTGGCTGCCGGTGCAGCTTCCTCTTTGCTGTCTTCCTTTGTCTGCATTGCCTTCTTTCGAGCCTCCTTGAGAAATTCAAGCCTGGTAACGTTAGCATCGCATCTTTGGAGACAAGGATGACGGGGACGATACTCAGCCTGCTCTCTGGCAGCAATCTCATCGGCTGATTCCACCTTGGCTTCGCTCTTGACTTGCGCCCATTTTCCAGCAGTCTTCTTCTTGAGACTCAGCTCCACCTTCCTAGGCGTGACGGCATGCTTTGAGCCGGCAGTGTCAATTTCGCCCCAGAGATCAAGTCTATACGGTCCCTCCGTGCCATCAGGGTGGATGATTGGGTCGAGAATCACCGCGGTCGGTAGGTATTCGACCTTCAGCTTGTTCTTGTCGACGCCTTTGGAGAAGATGGAAACAGAGATTGATGTGTTGGTTTGGTAGTCCTGAAGTTGAAGGGGCCCGGCGGGTGGCTTGACGGCGGGGCTGGGCGCAGTGGTTGCTGTGGGATTGGACGTCGTGGTCTTGCCCTGCAGTTGAGCAACCTCCTTGCGCTCGGGTTTCAAGCTCGTAGTCAGCTTCCGCGCGGGATCATCTTGGGGAAGCTTCTCCATGGCAAACAGAATTTGCGTCCTCAAAGTGCTCGCCATCCGCCACTCCTGAGCCTGTGGTGATTTTGACTGTCCTCCCCCCAGAGCCGTGGACATGTCGCCCTTCTTGGAAATGTTAATCTCGTCAGTGGACGCCTCCTCCTTGGCTTCGTCCAACGTCACAGTATAAAACCCTTCCTCGTTTGTTCGCAGCTTCGCAGGATCCTCCTTTTCGACGGCAGGTTTGCCTTTGATCAGACGCATAGCGTATACGCAACAGGCATCGGCGTTGGCATACTGCTTGAGGCGAAAGTAGGCCACGGCACGGCGGTATTGGGCGTCTGAGAGGAAGTTTCGCTTGTTGCGGTCGTAGGCGGTGTGCCAGGCAAGGTCTGCATCGTCGAGGGCTTCCTGGAATCGGCCGAGGCTGACGAGGGCTTTGGATCGAGCTATGAGCCACTGTGGATTGGGGGAGACCTTGACGGCGGCGGAGAGCTTCTCGACAGCTTCATCCCACTTTCTAGCTTCGACGGCTGCGAGGCCCGCCTGGGCTTGGGAGAGGTGAGACATGACGCAGCGGGTGGGCAACTGAGGTTGAAATATGTTTAGAAGGAGCTGTTGTATGTGGAAGAAGAGAAGAAGTGTCTGAAAGAGAAGCTGTTTGTTTAAAGTCGTTTGTTGTCATGGGTGGTTCTGGAAGCTCCAAGGCGCTGGTGGGGCAATTCTTAGGTTCGGTACCTAAGGTATTCGTACTGTGGATACTGTGCCAATGTGCACAGCAGGTTGCCAGTTCGTGGGCCAACACCATACAACACTTTCAGCTTGGCTGTACGTGTCTTTGAGCAGTAGATGCCCTTCTTATAGCGAGACCCCAAAAGGGTTTGCTGAGCGTTTGCTCATACATCAATGTCCTATCAATGTCATCATTCGGGAATGCTTGGCAACTTCTGATAACAAACCCTCCAAACAAGAAGTGCCCCGAGGGCGTAACCTTCAGCAAGTTATCCCCGCATAAGAAGAATTACCGTGTAGGTAGGAGCGCATCCTATTAATGATCCTTGAGAAAGGCTGGAAAACCTCGTCCTTCAATTAAAGTAAGCTAAAGAAGGATTCGTCATTTTCCCGTTCACTCATCCCTCGAATCCGACATTACTTTTCGACTTGCTCATTATCCGGCCATGTACTGATACCCGCCACCAACTCCTCGTTGGGATACCTCCTCGCAAACATGCCAAGAGCTTTGATCGTAAATGTAAACTTGTAGTTGGGGTATGAAATCATGCAAGACTTGTTGAACACGCCTTCGATGGCCTCTTGCAGCCATTCTCCGTTGGGTTGTTGTCGGTCCATGATAAACTGAATCCCTTGTCGGAGAGGCTCCAAGTTGGCATATTCGGCCTCCATTAATCCAATCAGGGCCCAAGCTGTTTGCACGACAAGGGAGCCGGTCGGATGCTCATGGTATTGCATGGTTTCGCAAGCCTAAACAGTTAGAATAAAACAGCAATTGGGATAGAATCGTACCTTGTAGCTTTCTGACCAGCCTCCGTCAGGCCTCTGCTTGGATAAGAGGAAATCGCATCCACGTCGGGAAACATCACTGTTTGAGTAGGTTTCGCCAATGCTTGCCATACTCTCAAGTGCAAACATGGTCGCATATGTAAAACAAATGCCCCAGCTTCCATACCAGCTTCCATCAGGCCTCTGGTTGGTCTTGATCCAGGCCGTGGCCGACTTGATCAGCTGCTTGACCTCTGCCGTCCGATAGTTTGGCCAATGCTTGTTGAACAAGGACATGGCCGTGACACAGGCTGTAGTGCACTCAGGATAATCGTACTCAATCATGATGCGACCAAATACTTCAGCAGCGTTGAGCATCTCAAGGTATTCTCCTCCTCGGCGCTTCTCGTACGAAGACATGCCCTTGGTGTCGTCGTTTTGGTAAAGAATCAAGGTGTCGATAGCATCAAAAATGCGCTGGTCATCGAGAACTTCCGGAAAGCCGCCCACCTTTTGGAGTAGAATGATCGCCTTGAGCGCCTCCGAGATGCAATCACTCACACCGTAACCCTGATCTTTGTTACTGAACGGCCAGCCTCCCTTTCGGGGCTGCCTGTAGCAAATCTCCTGGTCCACGCAGTTTTCTCGAATCTGCTGGCGCTCTAGATAATGCAGCGACTTCATCAGCATCGGCCGCCACTTCTCATCGTTTTGCAGTCCGGCTTCAAACACGGCCTGGATCAAAAAGGCCGTGTCCCAACATTGAACTCCGTTGGTTCCGTTGGCCAACATTCCCTCATCCTTGATCCATAGAAACTCTTCCAACCGCTCAATGTGTCGTTTCACGCCGTAAGAATCCGGCCCATCTCGTACATAACAGACCAGGGTATTCATCGGCGCATTGACTGGCGCGAGGTCGGCGTAATCCGTGTTGGCATCTTCCATGTCCACCAGCTTGCTGACCCAAGCTTCGGCCTTGTTCTTGATGAAGTCGGGACGGAGATACCGGTTCCAAATATTGACCAAAACCCAGTTGGCAGTATTCAAAAGCCAAGTCTTGGGGTGATAATTATCCACCGCCCCGATGCTGTTGCGGTGGCTGGACCAGTTAATCTTTTCATAGGGCTCCGTGAACAGTTCCTGTCTCAACGCACGAATGAGGTCTGTTTCTTCGCAGCGCCATTTCTTCGAGTACAGATAGCCCATGGGCAAAAAGACCATGCGAATGTGAATCCACCAACGCCAAGGAGCAAAAGGAATCCAGTCAGGGAGCAGCCAAAGCTCGGGAGGCACCGGATTGACAATGTCCCAGTCAACGACCCCAAGAATTGCCATCCAGAACTTGGCCCAATGCGGCGAGTAGAGGGCACCGCCGAGTTTGTGCAGAGTTGCTCGAGCCCTGACCATTATCGGGTCTTCAGCGTCTACGCCAATCAGACGAAGGACAATGTAGTTGAGGGTGGTACCAAAAACTGAGCTTTCACCCTCAATGTGAAGCCCCCAGCCGCCATCATCGGGGTGGGCTCGAGCAGATAGGTAGTTTTTAATCTCGGTCGCGTAGGCGTCGGGGATCGGGGTTTTGGTGGCATACCAGGTCACAACAATGCCTGGCAAGAGAAACATTGGACCACCGTACTCGCAGCCCCAGTGGCCGCTGGGCAATTGTAGTTTTTCGAAGAATTGTAGGCCATTTCGAGCGGCATCGAGAGGATTTTCGGGGTTTGGGAGGGCGGGGAGGTCCTACAAACGGTAAGGAAGCGTCGAGAATCAGTTCAGGGGACATACCAGCGGCAAATTCAGGTAATATTTATCTGCATAGCTCTGAGGCCATTCCTCGGCGGCCTGGTCGTCAGCAAGATAATGCCATGTGTGCCGGCTATCGTCGTCCTTGAGTCGCCATCTGGTCCGGTCCGTCTTCCCTATGCGTGGTTGTTTGGGGAGTGCTTGGCCATTGGTGTCTTCGGATTCAGCAGCGCGCTTTCGCGGCTTGGGTTGGCTGACGTCAACTCCAGTAGAGGACATGGATTCGCGTGGTAGAGTTTGTGCTACTCCGAACGTAAGTCAATTCAAAGAATCGGGTCTTGAAAAGGAGATTGAAGCATTGAGAGAGGATGCTGCAATTGAACAAAATTAATTCGTCTGATTTAATGAACGATTGAATGATTAGGAGTAGTTAATTAGCTGTCTCTGGCTGCACTACGGATACAAACCCGTTGGTTCTACAGCTCTTGTCCCACCAGAATCGGTACCTTTACAGCGCTTCAAAAGCTCCACCCCGGTCCGCGGGCGCCCGGTGGCCTCAGTGACCCTCCCTCATTCTTTCCCCCTTGGCCCTTGCAGCGCATCAATTTAGCGGTCTGGCCTCCTTCCGAAAATGTTGGGGCATTGGACCCTTGTGCCTTCCTGAAAGTATGTGTCTGGCATGTGATTTCGCGCTGGAGATGTACGAAAAATGATCAATGCCTTGAGCTTATTACACAACATCGCTGCAGCTTCAATGTCTGCCGGGGTCGGCTATCATTCCAAACTGTTTTACAGGTAGTCGTCCTATCTTCTTGCGATCGTTTTCGTCTTAATCGCCATGGACTCAATCACCGACATGCATCTCGACACCCACCACACTGACACCCACAGACCGGCAGGCGAAGACGAGGCCGTCGATACGAATACGATACAAATCGACCCGAGTCTCGGATCCGTCGTCACCTGCATTGAAACATGGATGGAGTCGCTTGTGGATTCTCTAGCTGCATGTCAAGAGCTGTCAATTGTCTTATCCCGCAGACCCGGCCGAAGCGGTGCAGCCCGTACAGAGCAGATCCGCTTTCCAGGCAAAACAGCCCAAGAGGCGAGAAAGCTTGGTCTGTTACCCCTCCACCCAGAGTTAGCAAAATTGACTTGGACAGCTCGGGTTCTTCTTATCCTTCAGCTGTCTCATGACGCTCTTGTTTCTGGCAATGTTCTCACCAAGCGGTGAGTGCCGACGGCATGGACAGTCGGGGTGTCTTGCTGAATTTTGCAGGCACATATTTTACCAACATCAAGATTTATTCGAGAAGCAATCCCAAGTGGACGAGCTCGTCGATGACATCGCCTTTACCTTTGGCGTCAACCGTGGAGGTCTAAACATTGTATGCTATGGGCAATGCTACTTGAAATAGACTAACGTCAAGCAGGTGGCCGCCTCCAAGGGAGTCTTGGCTGGTTCATTAACGATCCATCTCAAAGATGGTAGTAGTCTTGATCCCACATCTGGGGAATTGGGTGTCCCCATCCCACCAGCTGAATCCATCTCCAGCATCAGTGTCGATCATCTGAGATAGATTCTAGTGGTCGAAAAAGATGTAAGATCATTCCTCGTCCAAAAAACCGCGGCTAACAGCACCAGGCCATTTTCCGGTCACTGTGTTCTACCCGATTCTGGGAGAATTCTTTTCACGGCCCTGGAGTGATACTTACGGTAGGCTGAGCCTCATCCTCTTTGGACTAAAGCTCACTGCATCAGGCGAAAGGATATCCAGACTTGATTACCCGAACATTTTTATCTCTAGTCCAGAGGACTAAACCCCGGGTGCCAATTCTGGGATTGTTTGACTTTGACCCTGACGGTATCAGCATATACAGATGCTACCGCTATGGCTCTAAAAGGTTAGCCCATGAGACGGAAGCTTGCGTACCTGACATAGGATGGCTTGGGATCCAGTCCAACCAATTGATCCGGACGAGGATGTTCGGCAGTTGTCGCGATCAAGTCTCGGTAAATCAACAAGGCCAGAGTCACTCTTCTACGCTGCCAAGCAAAGCGTCTATCTCGTCAGCATCATGTCATGATCCTATTACCTACCTCTCCTTGAGGGATCGAAAATTCGCAATCTCTGGATTGAAAAGTGGGCTTGTTTCGAGCGATTCGGAACTCGTCCACCGAGAACTTCAAGTTATGCTATTTCTCGGGGTCAAAGCGGAGATTGAATGGCTAGATGAATCTGGTAGTCTCTGCCCATGGCTAGAGAATGAAATTGATCCTGTTCTTTATGGAAGACGGGGTTGACAGATCTGGATTCCAGGTAATGTAAATGGTCGAGTATTTAGCGGACCTACCCTAGATTCAATCTACGCGTACCGTGCGAAAAGTGCGGGGTATCTACCCACACAGTCCCCTCTTCATAAAAATTTGTATCCTCCATTCACAACATCATAAGCTCGTCGTCATGGCACCCAAACTCACAGAAGACGAGATTGATGATCTCATCTACTTTTCCCGGGCGGGCGAAACAGATGACTTGACTGAGAGTATCAAGACCCTGGCCGAGAGGGAAAATGTGACGCCTGCCGAAATTGTGGCAGCTGCCCAGGACGAGGGCAAATCCACATGCCTGCATATGGCCACTGGCAACGGTCATTTAGGTACGATGCTCCCTATACTACCTGCTGTTCTTCACACTTGCTATTTAAACCTGTGCACTTTACTAACGGATGGTAGAAATTGTTCGACAACTTGTCGAGTATTTTGACTCACGGCCAAAGCAAGAGAAGCAGGCCTTCCTTGATGAAGGAAATGCACACGGCAACACTGGCCTTCACTGGGCTGCCCTCGGCGGTCACCTCGACACAGTCAAATACCTTGCCGAGCAAGGAGCCTCACCCGCGCTGGCAAACGAGGCCAACTATGTCCCGTTGGACCTTGCCTACTTCAACAACCACAACGAGGTCGCCCAGTTCTTCCTCAAGTCCGCCGAGAAGCTCGAGGATAAGAACGAAGAGGGCGGATTGAGCGCGGCTGTTGAGTCGGTGGAGATTGAGGGTGGTGAAGAGGAAAAGACTGAAAAGGGCAAGGAAACGGCATGAGATTTGAACTGTGGGCGATGAGAGTTTTGATATGCTTGAGGGCTCACCGCGCTGGTCTTGAGGTATAGATGGAGGCAGAAAAGTCATTGATTACGAATGTAAAGAGTCAGAGGTTACGGTCATGGGTTAGTGACTCCAGAGACCAAGAATGGTGATGTGGGAAGCCGGCAGCCTGGTAGATTGGGCGTAACGGAAGGAAAGAAATGACAATTCCGAAGTTTCTAGGGGAACTCGACCCTCCTTTGTGTCCCCAATCCACAGTGATGACAAAGAAGTGGCCATACGTGAATGGCCTTGTGACAGAAATGAAGTTCTGTTGGGAAGAACTTGGACCTAAAGCATCGATAAACAGCTTCCCAATAGCCCAGACGTGATGTTGTCGATTGCATTGCCGTGATCCATTCGTGGTCTCTTCGAACCAAATCACTCTCCATTTACACATATATATCCTCCCTTCTCAACCTCCCTTCCACGCAATTAACGAATAAAGTCCTCCAGTAAAGCCAAAATGTGCACACAAAACCGCGCCGTCTACTACTGTCCCAAGGACAAGCAACCCATTCGCACCGTCCTGGGCAGGCTCGACGTCTGCGATCGGATCAGGGAGCGGTATGAGAATGGCCCCGTCATTGCATGCGCGCTGCTTGAGATTAAAGATACGAATTATCAAGGCTCGGATTGTCAAAACTGTGTTGATAGGCAGGAGCTTGAACGGCTTGGGAGGGTGATGACGGCGTGTTCGGAGATGCGGAATCGTCAGAATACGCAGGGGGGACAGACACGCTGACCCGAGATGTTTCTTGACTGGCGTAGAAGATGGACTGGTGATTACTGAGTGAGATGGGAAGATGGATCTAGTTTCATCGTTCATAGAGACGTCAAAATTCTCAAAAATCTTGATTTTTGAAAACCCTAGCAGTTCGATTTGCTGGTTTTGTGAGATTGGGACGTTTAGGGTAGTTCTAGGCTTTTGAGGAGATTCGCCCTGGATTCGACTTTATTAACCGAATTCAGTGAACCGCGGCCCTTGGAGCCTAGAGCAACTGCCTGAAATAGTATTGAGGAGATTAAAAAAAGAAAAACCAAGACTTTCATTGCTGAATCTACAGCCGACAAGAGTACGAAATAATAATCCCGGACTGACAAATGTTCACACTAAACCGGTTTGATTAGAGGCTGAGACCGAGACCCAAGCCGGCTTATAGCCATCGTCATATGCTGCGTTTGACAATCGAGTTCCCATTTTCTACATAAAACAAGATGACCACGAGTGGCTGAATGTAAATGTGAGAATATGATGAATACGATTGGACTGAGCCTGACAATGTATGTCGACAGAAAGTTTCGAGCGGGAAGTGAGGTGTTACATGTGATAGATAAAGAGCGAATACGAAGTTTTAGAGAGATGCTCTACTAAGGAATTTAACTAATCTGTGGCAAAATAATCCAGAATTTGCGGCCGTTAGTCTTGTGCGTCATAGTTGAATTTAATGACTTCGATGGACGCCTCAAGATATTCGTCTTCGTTTCTTGTTGCGGCGGGTACAATGCATTTCTTTGCACCGGCTGCTAAAAAAAGAAGGTCCCTCGCAAAGAAAAAGTCTCATCATGATCACACTACCTAGGTAGGTACCTGGGAACCGTGATAGATAATCGTGTCTCCTTCCTCCGCTTTCGACAAATCAAGTGATCCGAGTTGTACAATGGCGTGGCCACGTTGAGCACACCCAGCACACGCAATCATCCAAGCTGGCCTAGCACATGTGTCAAATACCAGAAAGCCATCTTCCGCATAATAGAGTTTTTCTCGGACCAACTCCTCGGAACTTAGATGCCGCCATGTTTGGCTACTCTGGACGTCTTGCGGAGTTCGTTCATGCGAACTACTTGAATCCCGGGTGTCGAGTCGGCGGAGCAGTAGATTTCGGAATACTGCCGTTGGGTCCAGCTCGAAAACCAACTCCCCGTCAAGCCAACCGCAAAACACGCTCTTGCTGATACCTCGAAGCGAATCCGGCTCAAACGTAATTGCAAGACTCTTTGACGGATCAGGGATCGTGGTTAGGCTGTCGCCATTGCAAGAAATGGTTGACGCAATGTTACGACTGAGATCTGAGGACTGTACAAATCCGCTCGCCGGGTCGCGCGGTAGTATAGGCACAGAGCCTCGATGTACAGATAAAATCTTCCCCGAAATCCCGTCTTGAGCAAAGCCAAGCGGGTCTCGAATCATCTCTAATACTACCGTGCAGTGAGGTGCGACGATGCCGAGGATGTTGTCCTTGGGGACGTTATGCCCTTGAGACTCAAAGCTAGCACCTCCCCAAAGAAGAGCTGCTGACCACAAAAGTTCTTTATGCGCTAGACCGTCTCCGTGATTCAAGGCTCGACTAATGAAGTTGGCGAGCTGTCCGGTTCGTTCCCGTTGTGCACCTGCCCCTGACAAAGTGATGCACCCTGTGTTCAAAGCATATGCATTGTCCTTGATCATTGTAGTACTTGTCAGAGTCTTGAGGCTACCTACAGCCATAGCAATCAACACAAAATCTATAGCCTTGTTTATTGCTTCCACTTGACTGTAGTCTATGCAATCATACTGAGCGTGGATGATTCGGGCAACATGACCTGCAATTGGCCAATAGCTCCTGCGCCGTTGCAAAAGCTGATGTGAGATTTCCTTCACATGATTCTTAAGTGACGGGGACGGTTGCTTAACCTCGAGCTGAAAGTAAACGTGCGGAGATATCTGAACCGCATCATCGGTATTCTGGAATTCTCTGATCACCCATGTTAAAGCTTTTCCTTCGAGAACGCCAGCATTCCACAGTGCGAGTAAGTCGATACGTAGGTTCTTACGTGGTGAGTAGTCGAGTTCCCTGGCGACATTCAAAGCAACTTCTTGCTCCCCTCCAAACACAATGTAATCTTCTCGTGAGTCTCTCGCTGTGCCGTGGACTTGGTCCACCTCTCTGAGAGGATCGATGACTGATAGGGGTGGTTGGCGAAGCCATAGTCTGACCAGAATTCCAGATTGAGGATCCAAACTCTTCAAGATGAAGTTTCTGGGCTCCTGGTTGATGCACTCGAGAGTAACGTCCGCCCCGTTAATGTTTGCAGCAATCGCGATTGATGCCACTTTCATGGACATTGTGTTGAAAACCCGTGGTTGGAAGGCCTCTACCTCATTCAGGCGCTTCTCTTCGTCTCCGAGAAGTTCCTTGATGAAGTTAACAACTTTCATGTGCCCAAGCTTCGAAGTGATCTCCAGCTTTAAAGAGGCGCCTTTCTCCAAGGCCAGGGCACGTAAAGCATCTAATGTCTTTCCAGCCGGCACCGAGCCGGCATCAGAATCCATCGTTGCCCGTACGAAATTCGAAAGCAAAGGCCTTGCCTGTCGCGGCCATGGGGACTTTTCGACCTTGCTTTTGAATTTACCTCCATGGACGATGGTGGTTAAGTCCCCACACACGAGACTTTGGAGGAGGTCGACGATATTTTCAACAGATTCTGTGTACCTGCAACAAAGTACAAGGAACGTTGCCAGACCTTCGAGAGATGAGATCTGAACCCCATCCATGCATACAGGACCCTTAACACGTTGCATCTTTCCGTCAAGGATGTCAGTCGACCTTGAGAAACTCACGTTCTGAAGCCAACTCGGGACTGATACCACTCGCACCTCGAAGTCATTCTCTAGAAGTTGAAATATGGCGGCATCACTCTGGCGCGAGAAGACTGAACCGACCTCCTTTCCAATGCTGATCGCTGAGGCAATCTCATTCAATCCCAGCTGCAAACCTTGGATTAGACCGGTTCCTGGGGAGAGAGAAAGAGTCATTGTTGCGTCGTATGCAAACGGGATTTCCAAGGTGAGCAGTGGGCTGAAGTTCAAACTGGGATAAGTTGAAGTGAATATATTAGAGTAAGGTGAACAAAATTGGAAAGAAACAATGAGAGGAAGACGTAAGCTTTTCCGCCATTGCAGCTCTACTTGAATGAAATAGCGAATGCGGGATACTGTCTGTACGGGGCGAGAGTCTATTCAGGCCACCAGTCACCCTCTAGCTCAGAACGCTTCTGAGCCCCCCTCTTGAGTGATCTACCATTCCTTATCTTTCTTGCACTCTATGTCGCTGTATGACGCCAATACAATATCGCCAAGGACTCTAGGCGTCCGAAAGAACCCGAGCTGGCTTAAAAGCTGGGTGTTTATTGGTGCTGTTGACTTAGTAGCTTATGCAGTAAGACGTGACCTGTTACACAAGTCGTCAGCCCTTCAGTAATGGCGTTATAATTCTTAGGCCGCAGAGCCGCAAGGCAGGAATGGGTGGTCAGACTTGGGCCGAAATGATACTACGGTCAGCCGCAATGTAATGGAACAGCGATAAAGAATAGTATGGAGGTAGGTCAAGTCCCTACGTCTCACCAGGATTTCGGGGGGTAAGTATACCGGAGTATAATGGGTTACTTGTTAAATACATTCAATATTGGCTTTCTATCTTAACAATCGGTTTCAGATCATGAACAATACTTGCTAAAATATATCAGATGGAAACCATTATCGCCTAGGTACCCTAAGAAACACCCCAAGGGCTCGCGGACACCCACGGCGGGTAATTTATGCCTTCTTTCCGTACAAGTCCTTAAAAGGTCGCGAGGTAATATACTGGTATGATCCATGGCAATTCTAATCACTCTAGTATAGCATTCATCATCTTAGATATATTCTCTATATGACTAGGTAAGATGAGTTCAGTTAGTAGCTGGCTCGGAAGAGTCCTCATCTGAGCTCTTTTGGGCAGTAACAATGCTCCTAAGGCTAGGTAAGTCAAGGAACTTGTGAGAAGAACGAATATATACATACAATTCCACGTAAGAGTGAACTTTTGGGTTTAAAAGCTCCTTTCGCATCTCCACAAGAAACACTTGTGTCTGCTCAAAAGACCACTAAAATTGTCAGCCGTTCAATCCGTGACGAGCTTCAGAGGAACACAGGCCATACCCCCAAAATCTCAATCAACCCTCGGATAGAGAACCCTTCTAGTCCTTGGACGAGGAATTGGCGATTCCATGCCCCCCATTGCTTGAGGGTCTTATCCTTTGGCCAAGTGCCAACAGGAAGCTTGACTCGCTGATCATGAACTTCAACGAAGCCTGCATCCTTTACAGAGTCGTGGGCTTCTTCGCAAGTGAAAAATGTCTTTCCAGAGGCTTTGCCTACTTTTCTGAAGATATCTACCCAGGTGATCAATGGTGAGTCGTCTTTGACCGTGTCGTCGTCTGATTTTGCAATGCACGACATTTCGATGTGCTCAATCCAACCGCCAGGTTTGAGATGTCTATTAGAATATCAGCAACACTCCGGATTCAGAGGACGAAGTCAAACAGCTCACTTTAGAGCCTTCTTGTGGAACTCGACCAGGTCTGGCACGCAACCTGCAACGAATCGGATGTGAACAAAGTCGAAGTAGTTTTCGGGAAAAGCCCACTCGTCGTTCATGTCAAGCACCTCGAAGCTGCAGTTGGGGGGAACAAAGCCAGGCTGGATTGGCGAGAGATCGAACCCAACAACCTCAACATGAGGGTTCTCGTCTGCAAAGTCTCTGATGGTTTCAATTAGCAAAGGCCAGGGCAAACATTGGGAAACTAGGAAGCTCACATAGCCCACATGCCGGTTCCACAGCCAACATCAAGAACACGCTGCAATGATGATCAGTATGATGGTTGGAGATCACGGGGAGAAAAAAAAAGCGATCCGAGAGGTATCCCCTGACCTGCCAGTTTGACTGAATTGGCACTTGACACAGTTTCTGGTCAAGAATAATCCGGTGCAGTTCATGCCTATTCATATCAGTCTCAGCAGTCAGTATGGAAGCGCAGTTAGTCAACCTACATCAAGTCTTCAGCGTCCTGTTGCTGCTCATCATTCGGTGCCCTAAAGAAGAATCAGAAATGCTCTTGGGGACTCGTGATGCAGAAACTAACCAGTACGCTCCATCCTGGTACGCGTGATATCGGCGACCATTTTCCCACTTGTATTTTAAAATCGACGACCTGAGCGAAGTGGTGTCGCTCACTTGTAGCCTAAATCTCCGTGAGTTCATGTTTCAAATCATTGAAGATCATCTTACGACTCCGGATAGGAAGAGTCTGCATCATCGGCATCCTGCGATGAGGGGTGAGCACTTTTCGATCCACAAGTCAGGTTGCAGATTCCCAAACTCACCACTTCGATTATCTGACCAGGCGCTTGCACTTGCTGAACCTCGCCTCTGGAAGAGGTATTTGAACGAGGAGAAGACATGGCTGGCCGAATTGTCCTTGTATAGGTTCGCGAAAGCCCGCACTAGTAGATTAGTGGTAGGAATGGTGTAGGATTGTGACACCACGAGAATAGGAGGGAGAGAAAGAGGCGGGGAAACGAGGTTGCGAAGAAATGTATTCACTCATTCTACAGGGATGTCAACAAGGATATACGTGGCAGGTGTCCTGACCAACATCCGGTATGTACGAACCAACAGGGCAACTGCTTGGTGGCGAGGGTGCCTGTGATTCTAGACTATGGAAAGAATTCAATGGATATGAATATATGGCATCAGACATCGCTTCGATTGAAATATACGGCCAACGAAGCCTTGCTGGCGTCTGGAATTGGTTTATTATTTATATGTGCCGGATCGGGGAGCAATATGCATGGCGTATCACTGCATAATTTCTTGCCCAGGGTTACTTCCATTTTTTCTCTTCTTGATTTCCTGTAAAAATTACCCGGAACTGTCTTTAACTGGTCTGTTTTCTCTGTGTAAACTGCCAGAGACAATGCTTGCGAGTTATCGTGCAATCGAATTATCCAGGTCCACGCAAGGGAAGACAGTAGTTTGTGTCCGGCTCAAGTCAACAACAACTGGCGACCTGACGACAGAAATAATCATTTCATCCGATCACGATATATTACTTCTAAAATGGAGCCGCTTTGGTAACACACACGTGCTTGCTCAGGCTCCTTGATAGTTGGAGTTAAGGTCAGATTATCTTCACTGGGGTGAATTATCAGAAAATATACGACCCCCTTACACGACTTTATCGTTCTATGAATAGTATAAGAGGGAAAGTCAGGTTTGGGGTTTCTGTCAACACCAGTCAGCGGTATTGCACCCTTAACCAGTTATGAGACACTTACATGGACTTTACCACTCTGCTTTCATGCGACCAAGCGCTTCCGGATTAAAGCCAAGTCAACTTCTTTTCTTTCAAGCCATCTTTTGAGTCAGAAGTAGAAACAAAAAGTTATTAGAACGGTGTGTTCTGCGTGGCATCATTGGATAGGGTTCAATTTAGAAAGTGTGAGCCTGAAAGAAGGTATACTACAACTCCAGTCTTCTCATATTTAGATAGCTGAAATTTGTCATGTAGGCCATAAACTGGCGAGTTACTTGAGACTGAAATGCCATTCCTTGAGTTGCAACATATGCTTGTGGTGATCTTGCTGCTGATCTTTGCCTTTCGTTCCATCCTCAGCCCGTTTACTCATACCATTTTCCAGATCGGCCAGACTTGCTTGCCGGAGCGCATATTTTGCGATCAGTGTTACAAACTACCAGACGGCTTTCCTACATATAGCCTGAGCAATTACATTTCCACGAAATAAGGAGAGTCATTTCGTACATTATGCCTATTCAGCGTACTTGAAACGGCTTTTATTCCTTATCAGATGCCATAGCTACCATATTGCCTTGAGATGCCTTGTTCAGGCCATATTGTTTCTCGGATTTGACTCGTTTGTGGATAGTACATGGACCTTTTTTTGTGCATTTACATCCATTTCGGATGCACGTGGTGTGTTATTGGTCGTCGTTACGCGGTCGGGGGGGGACTTCGTGAACCGGTAGCTCGGCCGGAGGAGGGACTGACCCAAGCATCTCAGAGATTACTTGGGGTTTTTGTTCGGGGTTCTTGGCTGGCAAAGAGTCGGCATGCAGCTCGGCTTTTCGATACTGGCCGTCTTCTGGGCTGACTCGTCGCTTTCTCCTTCGCAGGAAAAGATATACACCCAAGATTATGGCGAGCAACGCGATAACACCGACTACTGGCCCTGCTATCCACGCCTTTGAGTGTTTTCCTATGCCTCAAGGATAAGTCTGATGCCATCTGGGAATGATGGTGGTGCGTTCGTTACCTGATTGATGGTTTGCCGAGGTACTAGTCGCTGCCCCTTGTGTCGCAGTCTCTCTACTGCTTAAGTTCGAGATCGGTTCATAAACTGTCGTTGTGTAAACGATCCTTGTGAGGGCTTTTGTGGATGATCCTGTGGATACGGTCGCGGTGGATGTCACGAACACGACAATCGACGATTGTGCATTGCCTGAATTAGTCAAAGTCACAACTGTCGAGAGAGCTGACCCCGTAGTTTCCACTGAATCTGCCATGGCGAAGGTGATCCTTTTCTTGACTTCTACTGCCAATGGTAGATGGGGTAAAGATTTTGGATAAGAAAAAAAAGCAAGAGGGCTTTGAGGGAATGCAGGAGAGTCTTGTCTGATCCTCCCCCAACGTGATCGGGGAAAAGATCAGGAGATTTGCGACACTAGCCTGGCAACCAGAAATCCTTCAGTGAACAGATACGGTAAAACAGGGACAGACATTCGCAGGTGTTATTCTTCCCGTCAGATCATTTTAATGGTCAGTTGGTTACTTAGCCACCCCC
>JALNIO010000653.1:0-19589 GCA_023509875.1 Rugonectria rugulosa | reverse complement strand
ATTTTTTATTTTAATTCTTATTATTAAAAGTTAGAACCTATTTCCACTTAACACTTAACAAGTAACAGTTAGAAACACCTATTAATTCTACGTCTCAATTTAACTACTTATCTGATATCCCTTTCTCTTCCTCTTAGAAAGCCGTTGAAGCTGTTCAGGCTTGGGTCGACAGACAAGGTCGGCCTGGTCGAAATCGATTACCATGACTCGGCCGCGTTCCTCATTCCATAACAGGTTAGCTTCCCGAAGATCGTGGTGCATCACCCCCTCGCTGCGCAACAACCGCAACGACCGTGCAGTCTCGGCCTCAAGGTCGACTGATTTTCCTGCTTTTATTGCCAACTCGCCTGCCCACGACATGAGCAGCATGTGCGCAATCTTGAACCCGGCAAAACGGATCGCATGTCGAGCTGTGAGGTGGTATGGCTTTGTCAGGCTGATGCTGCCGAGGTAGATGGGTGCCACCTCACCCTGAAGCGCCTCGATTCGACTGTACACTTTAGCCTCATTTGCAAGAAATGGGACATAATCCGGTATTGCACCCTTGCCGACAAATGTGTATCCATATTGCCTGAGGGATAGTTTGAAGAGTGTTTCAATCGCTCCATACTTGCCGTCCATCTCCAGGGGCTCACAGTCCCGATCCAGAGAACATGACAACTGCGCTTGCACAAGACTAGCTAGATCGTGAATGCCAATCGGATGCATTGTACTTTCAGCGACGATTCGATGTGATGCTACGTTTGGACAATTTGCATCAAGCTTTTGTCCTCGTTTGAGGCCCATGAGACAACCTATGGTGCAGTATTGTCGGGACTGCTCTTTGGTGTTTGAGGTTTCGTCATTGCTGGAGCTCCCGCGGCTCGAGGACGGTGCGTGCTCCCGCTGCTTCTGAACATTGGTGCTATTGAGACCATACCATGAGTGACTGGACGGGTCGTTGCTGTCATCGCCGTCGTCGGCATCATCCTTTCTACATTGATCCGTATTCGGGATTTTGAAAGTAGATTTCGAGCGCCGGACAATCTTTCGTGCAGAGTGATCGACATATGAAAGGTCTGACCGATTGGATGAGGACTGAGAAGGCTCCTCATCTGTTGTGTCCAGCTCCATTTCGGGGTACGGAATAGGCCACTCGCAGAGTGCTGTCTGAGCCATTGCAGTCCAGCTATGCGATCGTGTCTCTGATCGGAGCGCTAATAAAGAAAAGCCGACAACCTGAGCAACAGCAGTTTTGGACTCTCTGAACTGGCCCCTCTCATCTTCCACCTCGTCGTCAGGATCAATAAAATGGTAGTAGAGTGTTTTTGGGTCATCCGCCTCGACCAGAAGGAAAAGAAACGACTTCCCAGCAGTTAGATAACTGTACTTGAGTCCCAACTTGATCATGTAGTCAAACGTTTGTGTAAGGGCCATTGCAAGTATCTCGTCAAATCTATGTTCTGCGCTCCAGGTTTTATCGGTTCTTGACTTGGTACTCATGTGTCGCTTGATGACGTTCGCAAATAGGTGCTCATCAAGACCCCGACGCACATGATTCGCTGGTAGTTTATGAGCAGCCTTATACTCAACAACGAAGGCGATTGTGCGATTCCCTCTTGGATCATCACGAAGGCATCGACGATCGGGGTTAATCTCCTTGGGCTCGACGGCGACCCATTTCCTTGGTGACGGTTTACGTCGGTGTGTCTCTGTGCCCTCGGATGTATCACTTGGAACCCCCTCGGACAGTAGCCTGACGCCAAGAGAATGATTCGTGAACGATATGCGGGATACGCCGAGGCCTGCGACTGAATGGTTCGTTTCCACCTTTGCGCAAAGTGCACGAATAATATCGGTAACCGGACCTTCCACCGTGATGTGCTCAAATGGCTTGATGTCATCCTCGTTGGCTACCGGAGTTTCGCATGCGCGCCGTCGCATCTCACTGATGCCAATGCGGGAAGGGAATAGCGCTTCATCCTTCAACACGGCCTTGGTGAAATCGAATTGTTGCTGTTGCAGCTCTGCGAATTCTATCCAAGGACGGAGGCTTGAAGGATAGAATCTGTTATCCACCTTTGTAACAGTGGTGTCGGAGGCGTCGGGTCGTACTGCGAATTGTTGAAAGAGCCACCGATGGGAATTTTCTATATATTGGCTAAGGGTGGTTTGTTGAATCTCTCGCATGAGTCTTTCGTTTATTCGTTCGAGTCTTTTGTTTGTTTGTTCGAGTCGTTCGAGTCGTTCGAGTCGCTCGAATTGCGCAACTCTGGCCCTTAACTGCTGTAATTCAGATTCGCTGACCATCGTGACAAGGCTGAGGGTGACGTCGGGCGTTCCGGCGTTTTGAACGAGTTGATGAGGGCGACGGTTCTGACCCTGATTGTGTTGCAAGGAGGGGTAAGTTGTGGCCTGAGACATTAGAACGGCAGTGGTCACAGATGACAAAGAAAGTCTGCTGTGGCAAAAGAAAGTCTGCTGTTATTAATATAAACCGTGTTATATAAAAGACGAACGTCTATTGCGGCTAGTAACGGACTTCTTATATCTCTTATTATATTCCCTAGTTGCTATGGTTTGAGGGCCAGTTCAGCTCCGCGCGTCGATGGCCACCCTTTTGTATCACCGCTTTTGCCAGGCAAAGCGGCTTCTGGCCGTGCCTGGTGCCGACTGGGAATGGACTACCGCAGTCGAAAGCTGGAAATGGCCATCGTCTAGTCTGAGTTAAGAAGGCTTACTTACACGACAGATGCCAAGGATTGATGCCCTGTCACAGGGCAAGTAGTCATCGCGCAGGCTTGTCTTCCAAGCAAAATGCCCGGTTCGCGCCTGGCCACCCTCGGGCCATCGATCTTCACCAATCCCGGAATGCATGGACGACAAAATGAGAGGTCCGGAGTCATTGCATACTGCTAGGAAAGGCTCGAACAGGTACACTAGACACCGTGGTTGTACCTCCCGCTTATCCCACAACAACCAAAATGCATCACCAATCGCAGGCCTAAAGCCTGGGTGAAGAGGAGGCTGCAGGGCGATAGCCACAGCAAACAAAGAAAGTTGGTTGCGGCGCAGCAGCCGTCGCAGCCTGCGAGGAATGCCGACTTCGTGGCATTTCCACCGCCGGCACTGCTCGGCGCGTACGAGGAGGGCAAGAGAGCGGCCCGCCCAGACGTCTGGATTCACAAGAATCGCAACTCTGGCCTCTGGAACGAGAAGTCTGCTTTCGGCGAGTATCTGAAAAAGGAAGGAATCCGCACCCTGCTGTTTTCGGGCGTCAACACCGATCAGTGCGTCGGCGCTACTCTTCAGGACGCCCATGCTCAAGGCTTCGACACCATCATGTTAAAGGACGGTTGTGGAACAGATAGCCTGCCTTATGCAAAAGAGGCTTACGAGTTCAACTGCGCCCGATGCTGGGGCTTATTGACCAGCTGCAAGGCCCTTGCGAAAGCAGCGGGACTGGACTACTAGGGATCGTCATGAAGATGACGGACGAGGTGTCTGACAAGATCGGCAAGGAAGATCGAAGGATGGGACGTCCACCGCGCGCCGCCTATTAACCGGATTCTCTCGAAGCATTTCCTGTGCTTTTGAGTGATTTGTTGTTATGATGCGAGGTGGCTCATAGAATTCTATACTTGGAGAATAGCGACCTTCCCTATGTCCCGATGCCCAAGTACATACATATAGCCTAGCTTTAAATTGTTTCACTCGTCCCGGTATCTCTCCATCAATCCGTCCTGAATTCAATTCTTACGTCTTGATATTGTGTTATTCTATGCCCTAGTTAATTGGTGTGTGACATCGTAGTCTCTCCTATTGCCCTGACTTAATCGCTCACTTCATCTTCAATATGAGGAAGACCTGGCTCCCAATCGCGCGTGTACATTTGATGCGTCCAGTACAGATCTTGTTCATATCTGTGTTTCGTTTTGAGATGCGCAAAATGAGTCACTGTAGCCCCGTTAGTCGTCCAAACATGGTCCCTGGACCAACATCATGGTCTATAGCTCCGTTAGAGAGCCGACTTGGACCGCAAGACTGACCTCGAGTCGATATCATCTCTTGCATCTTCATCGTGGATTCAACCGAGAGCTTGTCAAAAAACGTGCAATTGAAACCTTTTCGGTGTCGCTCCAGTTCGAGCTGGAAAGGCCCGGAACCGCGCGAGATGAAGTGGAAGCGTGACAAAAGCACCTTGCTTGTGTGGAACCAGGATTCAGCAAGAGTCATGTCAGAGTACCGTCGCTGAGGCATCCATGTTAGTAATCCCTAAAAGGGGCACCCATGGACAAGGAAGCTTCATAATGACTACTCACACCCAGGCCGTAGGATTTTACAAAGTCGTTGCTAAGGCGGGAGGATCACAGCGTCGCCCTGTGCAAAGAGGTTGGCCTTTCAGGCGTCAAGAAAAAAGCCATTCAAAGTTATATGCCAGAACATCATGCTTTGCTTCGGAGAGCTGACCATAAGTCGCCGAGGCTTCCGATCCGAAAACCACTCTATTCCTTCACTCCCTACCTTCCCAATGCTCTAATGTGTACAGTTGTTCCAACCTCTCGATCAGACCTACTTCAACAACGCTTTCTCCCTGGGCTGGAGATCCACCTTTGCAACCCTTCCCTTGGCAGCATTCTCAAAAGCCAACTTCCTGGCTGTCTTCTTCCAAGCGTTGGAGACCTGAACTTGGCCTTTTTTAATTGAATCTCCCATGCCGCTTTATTTTCCTAGACGTTGATAGTCCAAAAGAGGCCCCCAGAGCGAGATGAGCAACTCTTCCACGACAGCTTTGCCGTGCCCTAGGTCATCGTCTGACTTGTCGATGTTTAACAGAGGACCGATCGCAATGCCAACACTGTCGCCATCTCCTTTTTTAGACGAATGAGGGATGATTGGAACCCGAACCCATTGTTGGGAGTGACAATGGCCTGGTTTTGAACAGGGAATTCGTAAATAGACGACTCGCTTGCCTTCCTCTTCGCCTCGCGTGGTAGATGAAGCCGGCCGGCTGCAAACTTCGATGAAGTAGTACAATAATATTTTGCCTGAGTCTAAACAGTTGGTTAGTCAAAAATGCATTGATTCCAGGTCTTCCGTGTCATACTTTGTATCAACTCGGCTTCGAGTCTCACCCCGAGGTCGGAGCCGACGATCTTCTTTGTGAGGAGTTGGAGCAGATGATGTCCGAAGGCGGGCGTGTGAGAAATCGAGATTGCTGTGAGCGACTCGCCGTCATCTGTGAGACCAGCGAGGACCACAAGTGGTTGCTGCAAAGGGCTCTCGCCCAGGACCCAGTCTAGCTTATCCAACTTGTTGCTGGCGCCTACAACACGAGCTACAGGGAAAGCATGCTTCAGTGCCTCAGCATAGATCGCGCCACAGTCTCTGGATCTTTGGGCATCTGAATCTTCGGTTCTAGTCGAGGCGAGCTATCGTCAAGACAAGGAATGCCATCCCCAAGAAAACTTCGCTCGGAAAGCCAAGACTTCGTCTGCCGAAAGATGTTAGCTTGACTGGATTCGAAGATCCAGATGCCCAAAGATCTAAATACCGTGGCGCGATCTATGCTGAGGCACTGAAGCATGCTTTCCCTGTAGCTCGTGTTGTAGGCGCCAGCAACGAGTGAGATGGTCTTGGTTACTTCATCTTCAGCGTGGTCAGCTGCAGGGCTAGACAAGTTGCTAACCTGACCACCCTGCTGCTCTCCAGTGATGTTTGTAATGGCTTGAGAAGACCGTCTGATGGGTGCCGTAAACGAAAAGTAATAAACATACAATATTCAGTGATTCACGTAGCAGGAATAGGCGTGAATCACTGAAAAGCAGGTAATAGTAGTCGGTTCTTTATTTCCATTTTCCACAGGGGAGACCTCCGGACGAACCACTGTAGAACGAACCGCTGAAGCTGGGCAACGTTTGATATGTTGGATCCAGTCTTCTTGAAACTTGAGGGAACTGACACATGATCTTTCAGAACATGTGCCTTCAAGGATCACTTCGCCTTCGTTATCGATATCAAGGTTCGAGCCTTGAAGAGGTTGGGTGCTTTATCGAACGTTTCTTCGTTTTCTTCGTCTTCTTCGTCTTTTCCTCCCTCGGAGTAAACACTGTCGAGGTCGCCTTCTGCGACTCTCTCTTCAGAGTCACTGGAATTCTTATGGATAGCCAGTGCTGAAAGAATGCGGTTCTCGCTGAGATCTGCCGTGCTCATGGCGGCCATGCCAGTGAACTCGAACGAAACTCTTTGATAGAATATAAAAGGTAATGGTCTCGGGACATCCCCGCTTGCCAGGGCCAATAGTTGGCGTCTTGCACCAGTTCTCTCCTTGATATGTGACAGCACATCTCCTCTCAACAAAGAGATAGGCTGGAAGGAGTGGCTCACTGGCTTCGTTGGCAGGACGAGTGTTGATCCGCTTGATCTTTGACCCAGTCTGCGACTCTCTCTTCTCTTTCAGCGCGGGAGGTTGCTGGTAGCCGAGTCCACCACGAGGACTTATTTCGACCCTTCCTGCAAGGGTTGAATACGTCGGGGAGAAGGTCGATGTGGTCGGCAGCCCCTGAAATGGCACCAACCTGCGTGAGGGCCCATTGCAAATCTATCATTGCCTTGAAAAGAGTAGCATCCTCCATGCTCATGGGGATAGATACCAAATAGCCAGAAACGACAGGCCAGGCAGTATCGAAGTTGAATGCGCTCCTTATTCCCTCTATATTGATAGTTGAAGAGGGACAGGGGCAACCCGCGTTCTGGAAACTGGTCAGCTGGTAAACCAGCTTGTCCCAATCGTTATCAACCCCCTCGATAGTCATACTGTCAAGTGGCTTGAGGTGTGTCTGGGGCATCCAGCAGAATTGGATTGTGACGGACGCCTTGTGCTCATCTTCAAGGTCTGGGGTGATGTGGAGGCACTTCAGAGCAAAGTAGCATCGTGGCCACCAGTTGTGTAACTGGGGGCTGAGAGATAGCAGGTTCCAGACGTAATCTGAGGACCCTGGGATAAGAGGATTGGCCAAGTACTGCCAAAACTTGGCTAACCAGTCCTCACCCATGTAAGCCGTTATGGGAAATAGACAAAGATCGGTGTCACTGATATTCTCTGGCGTGTCATTCCATATATATGGCACAATATGACAAGCTTCAGGATGTCCTGTGCTCATGATAATACATCCTTTTCCATCTCGAATTCGACATTTCTTGGCTTCGTCTCGTCTGCGACCTGTCGGGACACGCTCGTATGCACGTTCATCTTGGTCTTCAGCGTCGTCTTCGGATTCGTGAGCGCGCTTTCGGGAGTCTGAACCTGCCGACTTCGTCTGCTTCTGAAGTCGCGCACTGCGACGGAGATCAGATGCGGATCCCTGCGACTTGGACATTGCTCGCATCGTCTCGAGATGGTCTTTGTCGGTCCTCTTCAAAACTAGGGGCGAGGGCGTTAGTCATGGTCAGCTAATGGAGAGAAATCAGACTGACAGTGTTTGGTCAGGGCCCGAAGACGGTTCAGTCTGTCATGAAGTTCAAACCCAGAGAGACTGGGCCTAAGCATACCGCCGTCGTTGAATGCGGATAGAGGCAGCGTCATAATCACCGCAACATCGTGTGAGCGCAGCGTGAAGGTGGTGGCAAGACCCGTTTTCTTGATCTTGTCCTCGATTCTTTTAGCATGCTGACGTCGAATTTCGGCTTCGTGAAGAGGTAGGAATTGTGAAGGTGGTTGAAATGGCGGGTCGTTCTTGAGCATTTTTGCAGGCGACATGATTAAGGGGCATGGATGATGATCAGTCAAAGAAGGCGTCTACCTGTTGATGGAGTTTTTGATCTGGTGGAAATACCATGAGTACAGTTGTGTAACAATAACAAAGTGACTGCCATGGTGGCGCCTTTGAGTTCTACAGTGCTGTGAATCTGTGAATCAGGCCTTTCGCCGAATACGTCACCATTCGATAAAAACTTTGAACACTTGCCAAAAAGGTGCCCGCCGTGTTACTTCCAAATGGAAAGTCCCCCCCTCCCCCCAGCATTACAACAAATTTCAAGAAGGGCCGCTGTATCCCCCGAGATTTTCTTACTAGGTAGAGGTAATGACACGGCCATGTAGCATTCTGTGGGCAATTTGGCCGTCGAGCTCAGATAGAGGGGGAGTTCGGGTTCTTCTGGCTCGCAGATGCTAAACCTTAAGGTACCTAGATAGTGAGGGAATGGTTCGGAGATACATAAACAAGACAAAGAGGCGTGCCGTTCTGTCTAAAGAATTACTGACGGACCGCAAAGCCCATCTGTCTGCCCTGTTCGTCCTCGTCACTGCATCCACAACCGCCAACATGAATGACTTATCCGAAAGAGCTGCCGAGCCTGGCAAAGGTCTTTACGCCATATTTCCCAAGCAAGGCACCGATACTTCCGCAACTCTCGACTTTATCAAGTCAACTGTTGGCGATGATGACCTCCACCCCTGGACAGACGTCCATGACCGGTTAGTCTCGTGGACAGTTGAAGTTTCACCAAGTCAGGTTGCCAAGCTGGAGGCCCATGATGGCATCACTCGAGTGATCAAGCTTGAGATCCCTGGGCACCCCAAACACCAGCTTCCCCAGCAAGAGCCTCCCATACTCGAGAAATATGCAATATGGCCCGTCGATGGTTGTAACCTGGATCAATGCAACATAACTGGTGCCTCTCTCAAGACTCTTCTTGGCGACAGTGTCAAGGAACCTTTGGTACATCATGACCAAGTTCTAAACTGGGCAGCCTTCTTGACCGTTGAGCAGTGAACAGGTTGAGGGGATTCATGGCGTTCGCTCTGTGCATCGAACTCACAAGGGCAGGCGATGTCGCATGGCTCGAGGTCTTCTGAAACCCTTGGCTTCTCCAAAGCTATCGGGATCGTTGAGTAAGCGAGACATCACGTACCAAACTCAAATAACGCCGTGACTGAGCTGATCGTCATCAGCCAGCCTAGGTAAGTGGGATGGATTGCCTCACTAGTTGCAACCGACGACATACGATACTAACCAGCTTTTGCTTCAGTACGATTCCAGATGTGGAGATGTGGAAGACCTGAAGAACTACCTACGTATATGAGAATCATGCGGGAGGACAAAGTTACGTATACCATATCGGGATGCGTGTGATCTTCGAGGCTCCAGAAGCACTCCAATATGTCCCTCAAATTTTATATGATTCCTAGTTCTATCTACTTAAACCAGGCCCTCTCACCATCCCGGAAATCCACCTTTGCAACCCGTCCCTTGGAACGAAACCACTTATAAGCGTCCCTCGTCTTCTTCCCAGAAGCTACTATCTGGTACCCCTGGTCAGACTGCTCCTCAATCTCATTCGCGCACTTGGGGGCATCCATAGTGGTGATGTCTCCGACCACGAACATGAAGTCGGTATGGCGGGTAATGCCAAAGTTGAACCTCCGGGGGTCCTTGACAAAACCCGGGCCACTCTCTTTCGTGACGGTAGTCAAGAAGATTGCCACTGATGCCTCTTTGCCCTGGAAAGAGTCCGTTGTGCTGACCTCGATGCTCGAGAGACTCTTCCAGAGCGGGGAGTCCTGATTCTTCAAGTTGCTTAGACGTTGTTTGATGAGCCCCTGTAAATGCGCCTTGGTTGCCCTGCACGGAGAAACCACGACAAACTTGACAGGTCCGTCCTTTGTCAAGGATTGCACCAATGCCAGCGCAATCTCTGATTGTCCATGATTGACGCGCGATGAGTCAATCGTTTGTGCCGAAGTATGGGCGCAGTCAATGAACACGGGCCAAATTTTACCACTTGGGGAGGCTTTGACATAGGGGAAAGATTTCCTCAGCCAAGCCTTAACTCCAGACGCTGTGGGATGCTGCTGCACCGCGCATTGTTCCCCGTACTCGAGCTTTTCCCCCAACTCCGGGTAAAAGATGTCTTTTGCGAGATCAAACCCGCCGCAAACAATCCGGTTCTGGCGCCGGGCGCTCCAGCAGGGCCACTGCATACGCATCACGCGTTCCAGGATTGACGTCTCTTGCTGCTTGTCGAAGAAGTTGAGAGGGCCTCCATTCGGATTCTTTTGGTTCGATGTCATGACGCAAGGTGGGAGCTGTCTAACATCGCCGGCCAGAACAAGCGGGCGCCCATCAAACCACGGTACCAACGCTTCGGCCGTCGAAATAGCGCCGGCTTCATCAAGAAATGTAGAATTTGCCGTTTTTCGCGCCCAATCAGCAAGAATATCCTTGGTTGATGCGTGTGTAGTACAGCACACGACATCGGCAACGGCCAAAATGCGAGCAGCGAGGCCCCTGAACGTCTCGCCATGGTCTGCTGTCCATCCGCTTTGTTGCTCTACCGCTCGCTTGAGGCTCTGGATGCTGCGGTCATTTTTCGCATCTTCAATGAGCTTGCTCAAAGCGGGCTTGAGAGGCATGTTGCCAAAGTCCTGGGAGAGAACGATCCGGTGCATCCAATCCGTCACAGACAAGGCGTGCTCCCAACGGTCCTGGTCATGATTCGGATCTGGATTCGGTGCTTTGGAAGCACGAGCCTTGAATTGTAGCTCGTCAATTCGGCAAGAATAGCCACGGACAATGACTGGCATGGGCTGCTTCGCCTTGGTGTAGGCCAAACGGGCAAGGCCGTTTACTCGCGCCTTGATATTGCTGGCAGCAGCATGGGTCGGCGTACAAACAATGACGGGCCCAACTCGCAAGGCAAGGAGAATAACTGTCGCCATCAAATCGGTTTTGCCCGAGCCGGGGAATCCGACAATTGGCAGGATCCCTAGTGGCACCGCACTCAGGACAGCCGCAAAAGCTGCCCTGTCCTTGGCATGGACACGATCCAAGATTGCATGTTGGAGGACCGTCCACTTCTTGTCGAGGAAACTGATGGTGCGGATTGGTGTGAAGGGCTCCGTCGCGAGAGTAGCAAGAGATTGACCCTGCACAAAGTCCCGCTGCACGGCTCTGAGACGTTTGAGACGGTCATGCTCTCTTTTTTCGTCAATTGTAAGGTTTGAGAACGGCGTGGTAATGACAGGCGACTTTGGTGCGGTGGATGGAGGCTGGAGCACAAATTCAACTGCTGTACCGGGCAACCTTGCGCCGAAAACTGAGGGACCGGCAATGCTCGGAGCGCTGTAGAATGATGGAATTTTGAACACTCGATCGATCGCATCGACTCTAGGCTTTGCTGGGATTGTCTGATCCGAAAAGACCAGGTAAACATTCTCACCACTAGCCTTCTTGTTGTTCGCCTCCTCCCATGCGTTAAAGGCCTGGACTTTCTTTTTTCGAATAGAGTCTTTCGCACCTTCAAAAGTTTCCGGACGTCGGCAGTCCAGCACCAGATCCCCCGAATGGGACCAGCCCAAGTCTTTCATTATGACCTTGCACGGCCATATGTCATCGTCCGCCTTCTTGTCGGTGGGGGGAGGAGCGAATGCAATGCCAACACTATCGTCTTCTCTTTTGAGGCGGCTGAGGGACGACTGGAACTTGGATTTGAAGGCGTCGGGAAACCTGGCGATGGCCCAGTATCTGTCGTCGCAGTTGGGCTCCTGGCGAATGAACCGCACTGGAACGATGCCTTTGCGAATAGCCGTGACATGGGAGTGGACGTCGAAGACGTCCTGAACCACGCCCTGCTCAAGGGCAGTGGCCGCCTGGTACGCAGTTGGATAGGCCACCACAGGGGAGTACGAGTTCGAGTTTTTGGCTTGTCGTCGGTGTTCGTTGATCGCTTTCTGGTATCGAGTCATGTCTTCGTCCCATCCCATACTGTTTGAAGCCTCAATGTTAGTAGATTGACTTTGGAAGAAGAGGAATCCCACTTACGATCCGTAATTAAAGTAGGCAAATGGAGGCTTATTGAGCACCGCCTGGATGTCACTGATCTTTGGGTGTTTGGGCTTGCATGGCGTAGCTAGGGTAATTATACCGTTGGCGCCGACAAGCTGCGCCATGGTGCATGTCAGGCCTTCCAGTCGATGACCTTGTTGAAACATCCCATCCACGGCAGGGAGTCTGGACTTGAAGGGCATCGGCCAACCTTGTACAGCCGGGTTTTGGACATGGAATTCGTAAACGGCCCACTCGTTTCCCTTGCTCTTCGCATCGGTAGGTAGATCCAGTTGATTGGCTGCGAACTTCTTCCATTTCATAGTGCGAATCGACTCGGATTCAAGCCTCACGTTGATGACGTAGTTGAGGGACGCAGGGCCAGTTTCCATCTTGGGTCCGAAGTAGGTCGCGGGAGTATCTGTATCTTTGGGGACCTGGATCTTTAGCTCCAGCCGAGGTGAGCTATCTTCGAAGTCCATCAAGTTCATTCGCATGGAAATTTCGCTCGAAAACCCAAGGCTTCGCCCGCCAAAAGATCTAAGTTTGACTGGAGTCGTGGTCCAGTCAGAGGACTGGACCACAACGCATAGCATAGGGTCAAAAGAAGGGGCCATGCTGCTCGAAATCGGTAACTCAGACGGATGCTGGGGGAAGGGATGTTGAGGGAAGAGAGATTGGAGGGGAGGGGATGCGTAAATGGGAACTGGAGTTACGCAAATCATCATAACAACAAACGCTGCGTGAATCACCATAACAAACGCTACATGAATCACAATAATGAATAAACAAGTTAAAAACTAAAGATATTCTATGCATTATTTTAGTCTCGAATTTGACATTTTCTAGCTGCGTCTTGTCTGCGACCTGTTGTTCAAGCCGTACACTCCAATGGGGTTTAGGTATAGATTCTTGTGGTTTGAACATCACTTGAAAGGCCGCTTGGTGATTCTTATTGGTTCTGGACAAACCCAGCAATCGATTATGTCGGAAATAATAAGTCGAGGTAAAGGAAACAGAACTTACAGTTTTGTTAGGACCTGGAGTCGCTCAAGGACCTACACATGACATGTGCGCTTGTCTCCGGGATTGATTTCCTGGCACAGGTATTGGACATCACATGGTTCATAAGGGTATTGCGGGTTTCAAAACGAATGCCACACTTCAAACAGTCACTCCTGGGATCTGGGGATTGAACTCGGAGCAGGGTAATGGTTACCTCACTATGCCAGGTGCTCCAATTAAGGATAGCAAGTGAAGAAAAAGCTTTCACCATTCCCCAGACCCAAAGGTCAAATATTAAGCCAGACAAATAGACGAGCATCGTCGACGATCAGACCCTGAAAGCTATACGTAGAGTCTTCGAATTAGGTTTACCTCTAAAACCTCCTTCGAATCGAAGAAGCCAGCCAAGAGACCCATTGGTGATTTAAGTCCCTACGTGGATAAAAGGCGCCGGATGAGCGCGCCGAGCCCAGGAGAGAAAGGAAGCCCAAGGATGGAGCAACGACTGCAGGTGGCAGCAGAAAACGCGGGGTGGTGTTCGTCGAACGCATCTCCTTCCGACGATCGAAAGGGTAGGGTTGCTTGGATTTTGTCACAAGGTACAAGTGAAGAATAGTAACAATTGTCTGTGTTTTCCTAGTTTATTGTACTCGAGTACTGGTCCTTGTCCTTGTCCGAGTATTCGTCGAGAAGGTATATTATTATATATGATCCCAGACTTACTGGACAAGAATGTTGAGATACGGGCCCGATCCAATGATGGCAAGAGGCTGGGAGACCAGCCTCCTATATAACTAGATAATCCTCCATCTTCCTGAACATATAGAACTTCAATTAATCATCCTTTCACTCTCGCTCTCCGTTAATTCAATTCACATTTCAACAAAGAACACACCACCGTTTCTTCATTCGGTTGAGTGTAGTGTGATGATGACTGCAACATCATATGTGCAGAGCGTGAACCCTGGATCAACTGCTCTGAGCATGTGCTGGATTCTTTTCGCCTGCCTCCGTCGGATGTCAGCTTCGCCCATTGGGACCAGTAGGGAGGCCTGGTTAAAGGGCTCTTCGCGCATTTTCACAATCATGGTAGTGACATGGTCGAGGACCAGGACTCACGATTCGCCGGATCAACAACTTCAGGGCGTTGGGATCATGTGGAGGTAACCACAATAACCTTAATTCGTTCTCGAAGGCATCCAATACGAATTCCACATTCATCTTCATTCCAACACTCTGAGGCACCAATTCTATAGTCCGAAATAATAATCTAAAGGTTGGAAAAGAAGTTCTTGATGTCCTCAAGGTCAGAGGCTTCAAATGCCTTACGGGCCTTATCCACAGCCTTGAGGAATAACTTTCATAGCTCTAGATGACGAGTTCGAAAGCGAGGATACCAGTTTTTATTGAGGGAACTTTGGTTTATATCTCTAGATTGTAGAAATCCTAGTATGACTTCCTCAACTTATGACTTTTCAGCTGGAAAGCCGGATTTCTCAAGCCAGACGATATGGGCAATAAGGGCGCTCTCTTCAGCAGGCGTCAGCAGGGTCGGGCGGCCGCGAGGCTTCGGGGGCGTAAATGAGGATGAAGTTGAAGAAATAATCCGTCGAACGGTCTCTCTAGAGGTGCCAAATTCATCGGCTAGGGTTTGATATGAAGGTCGGGTTGCATGAGCTTTTGAGGCCCTTCGTGTGTTGTAGGGCACATTTGGGTTATGTGCTGCAAGCACATTTTCCCTCAATTCGGTCCTAGCTTTTTCCGCAACGGTCTTTCGAGGCCGAGAATGCCTAGAATCATGTTGTCTACAAGGCATCTTAGTTGTGCGCGGTGACTACTTGAAAATGGCTGAATTTGGTGTGTTTTTGGGCTTTTTTTTGGTAAAGGTGAGGCGAAAAGTGGTGACACAGAATAAAGTGGACGACACAGGTTTTTGGGACCAGCTTCGTAGAAGCTGGCAGAAGGAAAGCCCCACAATGCCAGCGGGTAGCGATAAAATCCGCCCAGTCCATCGGCTTGAAGCTCCAACTTCCCATTCACGACCCCAAAGCGCAGACGAAGACGCCGACCGAACGAGAATCCCTCATCCGTGACAAAGAAGAAGAAGGAGAGCTTGCAAATTTTGCAGGCCGTTACGTGAACGGGTGATCCCCGCGTCGCGAGCCCCCAAGAAAACGAAGCCATCCCAAGGCCCAGCGACCCCTCCCCAAATCACGTCCCGACCAGCCGCAGTCGGCCACGGCGACTACATTGGCCATAGCCGTCGTGAACACGACTACTTTTCATTTCGATGAGGACGATGGCTACGATGAAGATGTCTACCGCTCGTTACCGCTCATTGACAATAACGACGAGGATGACGGGGATGATTCCAACGGGCCCGCGTCGAAAGTTTGCCAAGCTGAGCAGCCATCAGCCATGGTCATCTTTCGTCAGCAGCAACTGTGAGCGTCAACCTGTCAACATCACCGAGGCTTTCATGGATTAAAGATGAACGATGGCAAATCAATTCCAAGGAAGCTTCGTCTGCGAGGCCATCTCTCCGTATCTCGCATGTACATAGCAATTAAAATAGTACAGAAAACTGTCAGGGAAATAGGCCTCTGCTACCTGTCACCAAACAGTTGTTGTCAAATACACGATGAGAAAGTCCTTCATTTGTAACCGACCCTGGCCTTCTTCCTAGGACGTCCCGGGCCAGAACTACCACGCTTGCGAGCCTGCTTGCTTAGAGACTCGTACCTCTCCAATTGATCTGGCGCAATCTGCCGAAGCTTGCTGCCGTGCTCCCAGGAAGACTCGCCGGCTGAATGGCCAACCCACTGAACCTGGTACATGGTACCTTTGGTTCTGTCCTGCTTCAGGACGCGGAAGACGTGGTATTCTTCAAGGCCAGTAGCTGTGGCGCGTCCGCCTCGGCTTCTCCAGTATCTGTAGACGAGCGAGGGGACTTGTTCCTGGAGATTCCATTCAGGCTCCCATGTTTGTTCGCCGTTTTCCCACTCGACTAGGAGGTCCACTGTCGCGTTAGATTTATTGACGCGGTGTTCCTTGAACGATTCAATGGCGACTTCCTCGACCTCTTCAGGTTGGCCGTTGGTGGCAGGTGTGTCATCTTTGGCTGGAGCAGGGGATTCAGCAGGAGACTCAGCAGGAGACTCAGCAGAAGACTCCGCGGGAGATTCCTCCTGTGATGGCGGAGCGGGAGATTCTTCTTGCGCTCTCACAGCGGGGGATTCTTCTTGCGCTCTCACAGCGGGGGATTCTTCTTGCGCTCTCACTGCGGGGGATTCTTCTTGCGCTCTCACGGCGGGGGATTCTTCTTGCGCTCTCACTGCGGGGGATTCTTCTTGCGCTCTCACGGCGGGAGACACTTCTTGCGATCTCGCAGCGGGAGACTCTTCTTGCGATCTCGCAGCAGGAGACTCTTCTTGTGATCTCGCAGCGGGAGATTCCTCCTGTGCCTTGGCAGCAGGCTGAGGTTTCGCGACGGGTTGAACGGGTTGGACAGGTTGCTTGGGAATTGGGGAATGGGTCGTCGCCGTCTCGCGAGATGTCGGCCGGGCAATCTTGGGTGTAGGAGAGGCGGAAAAGGAGTTGGGGATGGGCTGCGACTCGTCGATTTTGTTGATATCGATACCACGAACGATGTCTCGCCCGATTCTGCTGTGTCGGTTGTGCGTCATGTTCAAGAGCATGTCTTTGGATGGCGTGTGGGGATGGGAGGCAAGGTGGTTTGCGATGGTGTACAACGTCGTGTCGCTTGCGCGTAGCGCACACAAGTACGGAATAATGAATCAGGAAAGAAACATGCTTGTAAAGCAAGAGATGGCGGTGCTGAGCGAGTGATAATGGCAATTGGCGTGGTGGTTGGAACGGGGCTGATGGTTGATGGTTGATGGCTGATGGCTGATGGCTGATGCTGGGAAATGATGAATGATGGAAAAGGGCAAGCGTTTATTGTAGGTACGCGATTTGTTGCTGCTCAACTGCTCGACGCGACTGGCCACCCTGACCATGTTGATTGGGTCATCCAACGCGAGCACGGACGGACACGAAGCACGGACTTCCGCGCGCACAGCCACTGCTGCCCACTGCTGCCCACTGCACCCACTGCACCCACTGCACTCAGCTCGAAACGTACCAACGGGAGGGTGCTTGGGTGCCTGAATTCCCAAATGCCCACCTTACAGGTATAGCCTCATCGGCCAAACAGTCCATCTAGCTCTCCCTGGCAATATGGAGAAAGCTGAAGGGTTCCAAGGTTCTTCGTCGATCCGATTCCCAAAAGTTGGCCAGTCAAAAGGGAGTTGTAGCGACGTACCCCGCAACGGCTGATGTGCATCACCTACCAAGTCAACCACGTATTCTGTACATGCAAACGCTGTAATTACCAACCTACCCACCAACATGCTGTCGCTTTGTTTGCTTGTGCAATGTCGGTAAGCTGGTAGGCTGGTAAGCACTCATCCGTAGCAGCTCGTTTGCATCCGGCAGCTCGTTTGTATCCGACAGATCAGCGCATTCAGTAGCTAGCCTGGGCTCAACCCGCCCATATGCAAGGAGCAAACACGGGAAATGGTTTGTACATACAGTATGTACGGGCGCGCAAGTGGGCTAAAAGTTCGGTATCCGTCAGATAGCGGACTCAGGCAAATGATAACTTATAAAGGTACGGAGCAATTGAGCCTACTTGCATCCTTGCTCCACAATCCCCATGCGGTTTGCCTTGAAAGTGGACTGACCAGCTTCATCACGCGATGGAGCTTCAAACGAGCGAGCTTCAAAATACAAACGAGGAAATAGGTAGTAGGTAGTACACGGGATCCTATGGAAAGGTTGATGAAGTGATGAGGCGATACGGATTGGCTCATTTCAAACCGACACAGTGATCCGAAACAGTCCATACCCGGTAACTGCATGTGGTGAGAGGAGTACGGAGCACCCAGGCCAGATTGCCAGACAACCAGACCAACGGCACGGGCTGACGGGGGACGGGGACATGTACACCACTGTACGACCCCACCAGGAATGAATTGCGGCCGGCAACGCCAGTGAACACCAGTGAACACCAGCGAGCGCCAGTGCCTGTGGTGGTTGTTCATTTTCACAAGCATGCCGTGCTTGGCCCATCAAGGCTGTGAAAGGACTCGGCTTGACTCAGAGCCAACCCCCTTTACCATGTATTACAGTACCTTGTTCGCAGTATTACAGCTCTTGTTCGCAGTATTATAGCTCTTATTTGCAGTATTACAGCTCTTATCCGTAGTATTACAGCTCTACAGTATGCGGGAGATTTTCGGGCCAAGACGCCACGACAATCTGGCTGCAATGAGTTAGAACGCCTCCCCCTTTCCCAACTGTTGTGTGCTGTAGATCCGTGACCCTTTCCCCAGAATCTCGATTTAAAGTCTATCAGCTGTTGCGTCGAGCCTTCTCTCGGGAGTGCAAACACTAGACAACCCAATCTTGACCGCTCAATTAACCTGACGTACACCAGCAAACGCCCGTATCCGTGGACAATCCTTCTGGGCGGGAAGTCTGATTAAAAATCCCACGGGAACCGACAGTTCAGAAACTGTGCGACGTGCAAACCTGATACGAGTCCAGCTCCAGCTCCTCCCGTCTCCGGCCCAGCCGACCAGCATGGCATCTTCTTCCTCGCGGGAATCCTTTCCGGATCTGCCCAGACCGCTCCCGCTATGGCTCAATCCTGCCTACGCGAAGCATATTGTGAAGGGGAATTTCTTGACGCTGAGTACCCGGCCCAAGACGGTTGAGCAGGGCGAATGGATCGCTCACCAAGGTGCGGTTCTATTCTGTCGTCTGTGACACAAAGGTCTAACAGCGCTTTAGCAGTCGAGCACTATCGAAACCTCTGGAACTTTGTGCGCATCATCCACGAGAGGGAAGATGATGGGAGCACAATCTGTAACCCTCTGACCTGTCCTAAGATGTCGGCTGGAAAGTAAGCATCCCGCCGTGATGTGATATCATTCGTGCCGCCCGCTGATTCGGACAGAAACCATTCGTACACTTGGCTCAACAACAAACATGAACCCGTTGAACTTCCTGCGCACGAGTATTTGACCTTGATGCAGCGGTGGATATCTGGCAAGATTGATGACGTTGCAATCTTTCCCACTGATCCTGCCGGCGTCACTTCCGCCCTTCACCCAGAGTACTCAAACGCCCAGCTTCAAAACTGGCTGGGCGCCCGAAGCGGCTTCCCGAAGCAATTCCCGGGCATATGCCAATTAGTTTTCCGCCAAATATTCCGCGTGTACGCCCACCTCTACTGGGCTCACTTTGTCGAGCCCTTCTACCACCTCAGCCTCGAGAAGCACCTGAACAGCTGCTTCAGCCACTTCATCCTCACGGCGACTACTCTGGATCTGCTGCAGCCGAGTGACTTTGAGCCTATGCAGGATCTGATCAACCTCTGGGCGGCTGACGGCACGTTTCCCCCAGACTCGCGAGCGTATTCATATGCGAACTTGGAGCGTGGCAAGTACATTCTGAGCTGCTTGCGTCTAAGTATCTGAATGGGATTGGAGGTCAGAGAGACTTTGGAGCTATTGGCCTGGGTATAAGTGACAGGGTGCAATCCACGCATATTTAATCAGGGCTATAATTTTAAGAACAATCACTCGACCGATTCTCAACCCTTGTGGATGTAGACGTTTAATAGGCAAAGTAGAGCACCTCGTGGCGGTCCTCCTGCATGAGCGTCATGACGCTGTCCTGGGACTCTTGGCTGTCGTCCTGACTCATTTTTGT
>JALNIO010000652.1:0-14681 GCA_023509875.1 Rugonectria rugulosa | reverse complement strand
GGTTACGTTACACGATACTACGCTGCTGCGGGATGCCCGAACTCACGATATGCCAGCAGACCCTCCCCTAAACCTTAACACATGTGAGGAGGAGAACTAGGCCTTCCAACCTCCTGCAAGGTCGGGTTCGCGGTCGGCCAAGCTAGTAGGGAGTGCGAGCGGATAAGAGAAGAACGTGCGAAGGTATCGGGACGGCCCGTTCAGGCCCCCAAAGTAAGGTGTGAAATTCCCGGTGGGCTGAACCGGCATCCCCCCCGAGCCTGTCCGCTAGAGACCCAACGTTAGGTAGTGACAACGCCCGTAAGTATGTTGCAATCAACCACTGTCACCCTCTGGAAACTTGTATATCGTGATAAAATAAGCCGAGCAGTACGTACGTGAAAGAACTTACACCTCTTCAGCGAAGAGGGCAATACGTTCAGATTGCAAGCACAATACACGTCGTGCCACGTATCCGTGCTTGCTGATAGGCAATTAGTCACCGTGACTTGTTGACAAGTCTCGCATAAATCGCCTACGCCCCCCAGCTGCGTATCTACGTTCCGTTTATGCGAGTCCGGATGAACATTTCTTGCCGAGGAGGCAGGGGTGTTTCAGACGAGCAGCGGAGACCACCTAGGATCAATCAAACCTTCGCAGCGTAGGCAAAGCTGCCATACGAGGAAAAATAAAAACCCTATGGTCAAGTAGCCCGTGAATGCTAAGGAAAAAAAAAACAATGGACCTATAAAAGCAATATCGGGGGACCTTGACGATTAATCACATCTTCCCATCGTGTAGGAGGCTCTGTCCTCATGACCTCTCCCATCTTCCAGGTATCCTCCCATATCTTCAACAGCCCCGCACAATCCCGCAGGGAGCTCGTGTTTGTTTTGGAAAAGATTGGCAAGTCTCTAAAGAAGTCTTGCTGGCTACGTGCAGCCATGCACCCCGTGACGGCCAACGGCCACACTAGGTTCTGGGCAGCATATGGATCTGGGAGCTGCTTCAGCAGCACAATGGTGGCCGTGACACTCTCTTGCACCTCCATCAGATTTGGGTTAAGCCCAGAGACCACGGTGTGCAGGTATGTCAGGGCGGACATGGCGTAGATATTGGTGATGAGATCCTCTAGTGCCGTGCCCGATGACTTCTTGAGCTCGCGTGTCACTATATCTTCTATGGCCGTAGCGCGCTTGCTAAGAGCCTTGAGGCTCAAACGGTTCAGGTTCTGTTCCTTGCGCCTCCACTGATCCAGCAAGCCCACCTCCAGAATGGCTAACATGGCCCAGTTCCTACACCCTATGAATTGATCTAGCTGGACCAGGCCCGATTGGGCCATCAGATGCTGATAGGCTGCGAGCGGCGACGAAGGGCCAATGGATATGCAAGACAAGATGCCGACTGTGGCAAGAACATTGGAAAAGAACTTTAATGCTCCGAGATATTCAAAGCTGATCGAGTCGTCATCATGCGTCGCATCAAACTCCAATTCCCCTAACTCGAACCAGATAGAATACTGAGGGTGGTCTGATTTTCGGGATGCGGACCAACCCTCGGTCAGGACCGGGATTAGTGACTTTGCCGCGTGGAGATGAATCCGCCAATCTCCCATGGTGACATTTGAAGACTGGATGAGCTCGTCAGCAATTGTGCAATGGTACTAAAAAATGATGATGAACATCCAATTCATAGGAGTTGCTGGTTGTGATTGTACCTCGAAACTGGTGAGCTGAAGTATACACGCCAGAGCAAGAATGCTGCCCTTCAGCTTTGCCACACCATGAGCCTTGTCCAGCCCGTCCAAGAGCTGCTGCGACTCTCGGAGGGCCAGGATATAGTACCGCGTCTTCTCCCTCTTCCATATCACGGCCATTTGCGTCTCGCAAACGTCCAGGGTGGATTCCTTATCGAGTAAGCTGAGACTCAGCGTGGCGTAGTACGTAGGCCGTGCGCTGGTTAACACGGTCAACAACCACTCTCTTTTTCCTACGTAGGCGCGCTCATAGAATGGAAATTGGAGAGGAAACACCACGTCCAGGTATTGCATCAGCAAGCTCGTTTCCCTTTCTTGCGTTCGGGTGGGAAAGCTCATCCCCATCAGAGGACCAGAAGCATCTGACATGGCTACGATGCAACCAGGACCCAGATTTCGAGGAGAGAAGAGAAAACCTCGTTCAGGCCTTCCAAAGCTTATCGTATGGCGATAGGTTAAGATACGTCGGAAGGTGTTTCAGTGGTCAACCTAGGGACAGAGATAGACAAACGTATACCTGACGATGCATACAACCCAGTTATGGGCAACCCGAGATACTAGGGAAGTTACGAGGGGTATATATATCTAGTTCGGTAGGAGGTTTTGGGACTAGGTATAGGTTCCCTTAGTCACTTTATGGTTCTAGGAGGAACTTATGAAAGTCAATACTTCTACACCCTCTTCCCTAGTACCTGGTTTCTGGTCGCCGGCCCCCCCCCGCCTACCAGCAGTGCCAAGCAGCGAGTAAGACGTGGTCAACAAACCGCATAGTACAAGTAGAGCAGATAGCTTCCATACTGCGGGGCGCTAAGGAAAGGCCAGGGGTTTGACTGATAACTGAAACGGCCTAGGAAGAGTATATTTTTTCCCCCCAAGCACAACATAGCCGGGGATTAACTAGTAAAAGCCGATGATAGCACGGGGATCCGCTGCCGGGTGGCGTGCTCTGCGCGCGTTCCGGGTCTAGGAGGGAAGCCGATTGGTTTGCTATACGCTCGGTATCGCGTGGAACTCGAGAACTGGCTGGCGCATCTGGATCCTTCTCCAGGGGTCAAATATGCAGCTTATGGCCACGCAGCACCTTTGCTGGTTCAGAGAGGCGGACTATTCAGAAGATCCGGTCGTATCGCGTCGATGCGGTACCAAGGTACGTGGACAGGCTCTTGCAGCCTTAGCGCCGACTCGACACTGTATGTAGGTAGTATTCCTAGCAGAAACCTTGCTCGAACCATGACAAGGTTGTGTACGGGGAATACAGGGGTAATACATCTTGGCAGGTGGAAGAAGGCGTTTGCGGAGCCGAGCATGTGCTCAGCGATAATGGAGCCGGGGAATTATTTGAGTTACGTGCTAAGCCATGATGCAAAGGGGGTTGAACACACAGATCTATTTTAGCTTCTTAGTAATAGATTACCATCTGCTTCTTCTGCTGCGTTTGCGACCTTGCCGGTGTTGCTGTCACCAGCCAGTCCCCCCCTCCTCAGTCTTTGGTTGACCGCCTAATCGGATAGAGACGGCGTTGGCAGATCGTTGCTTGCCTGCTCCATCGCCTCTCGCTGCTCTACTAGCTCGACAACGGACGGGTAGGCCCATTCCGAGGCCTCAATGCGGCCCACTTTGGCAGCCTGCTCGTAGAACTTGCGGAACTTCTGGGCGTCTTCAGTCTGGACGTCCTTGACCTTCTCGAATACCTCGCGGAGTCGGTATCGGTGATCACACAAGTGCCAGGTGACATAACCGTGCATGAAGCACTCGATGGTCTCCATGACCTGGGGGTCCTTGTTGGAGAAGACAGCCATCATCTGCTTGGATGAGTGGAGAGTGTCCTGGGTGAGTTTCTCCAAAGCTCCGTTCAAGCCGATTTCCTCGCAAACAACGTAGTTCTTCACAAGGCTAGTCTGGTCACGCTCGCCATCAAATTCCTTGTAGAAGGACATTAGATCATTGACCCAGACCATCCAATTCTCCATCTGGGCAATGGCAGAAGTGATTTCAAGAAAGAGCTTCTGCTCATCGAACTGGGCCTTGGGCCACAAGGAGGCACCAACACAGTGACCCAAGCCGTTCATGCGGCGGAGGAAACCAGGGTAGTCGTGGGCTCCGGGAAAGCCATGGAAATTGTACTGCTCGATCCAGCAGCCTTCAAAAACTATTGTCTGTTAGTCTGGATTCACGCCAAGTATAGGTAGAGCGAGTTACTTACAGTCTAGAGTGCTGCGGATGAGGTTCAACGAGCAAAACGGACCAAAGTGTCGGATGACGTTGGGAAACTGCTCATTCACAAGGGCCCACCAAGGGTGTGCCTGTTCTCGACCGGCTTGAAGGTCATCGAAATAGTTCAGCATGTTGGGGTGAGGATCATCCTTGCTATCATCGAGGACGAGCGTGTAGGTGTAGTGAATGGAGAGATCGGCCATAAGCTCCTTGGAAACCTTGGTCCAACTATAGACGACCATGCCGACGATAGTCTGGAGGGAGGCTTCCAATCGCTTAGGTTCGACCTTTAGCAGCTTCTGCTGGCGTTCTCCAGCAAAGTGGCGAGCGGCCTTGTCGTAAGCATAGTGGAGGTTCTCGATCCGCTCCTCACGGGTGTAGTTGCTATCTCGGTACTTGATGTACTCGAGAAGGCGCACAGCAGTGCCGATAAAGTAATCAGTAGGGAATTGCTCCATTCTGACGGAGATGCATAAGAAAAAGATAAGGAGATAAGAAAAGTGTTCAATAGGAAAGATTGCGATCGTAAGTGGCTGAGTGGATAGGATGACTTATTGTTCGATGCATGCTCGTTGTTTATATAAAATCTGTGAACTCGAGCCATCTTACATCATTTAGCAGCGATACATGAAGAAGTTGGTTTCTTTCCGACTTCTGAGCCCGGTAGCCAATCAGCGTTCGAGACTGATGGCTTTCGGTGTTAGGCCTAACAGGTTAATCGAGAATGGAGACATTCGGCACATTAGTTGATTGGACACTTGCTATCATCCGAAGATAGTATCGTAGCTCTATTAGCACCAACTTGCGGTTGTCTAAGTTGAGATTAAGTCGGCGATTTCAACCATCTGGGCAAGTCGGTTATGAGAAAGATCCAGTTGTTCTTCGCTTTTCGGGTATCGGAGTGAAATAGACGCTTTGGTGGCCAGAGTTGGTGTACAAGTCTCTGGGTCTAGCGATTATCACAGCCCCTCGAGACAATTCAACTGGCCAGTTGAATGATTGACTCCGAGGGGAGCGTGTACAACGGTGACCGTTATCAGTTAAGGTCATCATCAGGCATCTATACAAGTACTTTCATCAAAGCTATCTATGACTGTTACTTTCATTTCATGGGGTCGCTTTGATTTCCCGCCAACCCCTGTAGAGGCGCTAGAAACACTGAACCAACCAATTGATAAAACAATTTTCTCATCATACGAGACAATGATTGTTGAATATTACTGTTGCCAAAAGGATTTGCCCTACAAAACCTCCAAGGGCGAGTGGAATTACAGTCAATCTCAAAAGGTTATCTCAACTTGCTGGTTGATATTATCAAAACTGTGCTACTGAGGGCTGCATGATGGATGTATTCCAAGGGACACAGCATGTCTATTTCGGGCAAGCTACAGTGTGAATCTAAGGAAAAGCCTAGAGACATGAACTTGAAGGAGCTTGTAGCACCTATGTCACCGTAATTGCCAGTCTTCTGTGATGATACGGACAGTATTGAATGATGTTGAACCGTAATCCATTCTTAAGCTAAATTTCAACTCTATTTATTCGTTGACTCCCTTTAAGCAAAGCATACTATCTTTCATCCAGTCGTTACTTGGACAACTCCATCATCTGTCGATAATATACCTTTCGCTATTCCCCAGAGCATACCCCTGTTTCTATCCGCCCAGATGACATCCGAGTGTAAACGATCCATACTTGAAAGGATCCATAGCCTTGTCGAGAGGATGTAGATCACGGTTGCTTTCTGGTGATTTTCGACTGGCCCCAAACTTGGGTTTGAAAGGAGTCACTTCCCTGTCCCGAGCCAAGATTGACAAGTGGCATCTTCTTCATGGGATAGGAATGACGTAGGGCCATTGGTTGGGAAACAGTCGATCCCACTTTTGCCGACGAATGACGCAGATTGGCAAACAGTATCGTGAGGACCTGGCAGGTCCTCAGTAGACCTTTGATATGGTCCAGAGCGTGGCGCACAGAACGGCACCGAGGCTTGAATAGAGGGAGACCTCCGTCCAAGAGATATCGAGTTCCTCCTCGGAGTAGTCAACCAACTTTGCGGCCGCCAACATGTTGAATTGGTTATTTGTGCTTTTTCTGTCACCCAAAGTGGACTTGGATCAAATGAACTTGTCACGCAATCTGCTGGTTGGGAACGGATGGGATAAGAACTCGCATCTCGGTTCCGATGCAGTCATATTTATGCCATCCACATTTGCTTACAGCTATTTCCTGTCTCAGACGGAAAGATATCTCCGCTGAACTCTGGGAGTAAGCTCGCCATGACATGGGTGCGTTCACGAATACTGGAAAAGCCTCCGAAATCCGAAAGGCCCAAGTTTTGGTACGACGAATCCTGCCGACAGTTCCTATTGGTATGGTTACGTCGCCCATTGCAACACAAGATAAGGCCCCCAGAACTCGACAAAACTACTGCGTGGCTGCGCCGCCAGGCCAGAGAACAGTCCCTATCATGTTTTGAAGTTACGGCCAAGGGCCGAGTACCGAAATGACTCCAGATAATTGTGCTACGCCGTCTTCATAATGTTGCAACACCCCTGAAGAAATTGTCATAAACAAGATAACAACACGCCATCAACCCATTCCTTCCGATAGGTACAGATACGATGAAGTCATCTGGACCACGACGTACCAAGATTTGACCAAAACTACACTTGAGAGTAAAGAGTATTGAGAAACGCAATCTTGACACAAAATTTACAAATCATACTCCCACTCGGCGGGTTCGAGGAAAACAGTGTATCTTACTATGTGGGATTCCTTGTTGGGAAACGAGCCTTGAGAGTCAGGCCTATCCTGCAGGATTGTCTTATGCATTACGGATTACTGTATCTTAACGATAGATCCCTTTGTTACGGAAAGAGTGCTACTGTGCTTCCGGACAACGACCCAGTGACCGCTGGACTAGAAGATTGGGAAATAATCGCGATCTTCCCGTGTGCAAACACCTTTTGTATCGCGTGGCGAGAGCCTCGCGAGCCCTCAACAAAGCCCTTGACTTTCCACCTAATATATAAAAGTAAGAAGTATATAAATGTTCAATAATAACTTGTAATATTTACTACCTATTTTTAGAATTACTGTTGGAATCACTATTGCCGCACAGTTACACACTTCGACAAACACATCAAGATCAGCGTGAATCAATTTGAACTACCGACTGGTTGTCTCCGAAGTGTTGTTATTTGTAGGATATTTGGCTTGGGTAGTAATGAACCATTGTTGTTTTTTCTACTTCTGGAGTTTGAGTTACTTTATCCCCTGATAGTCTGGGCCTGTGAAGTCTTAGGTAAAAAGAAGTGATATCTACTGCTTAAATTCTATCATATCTATACTGTTACAACTTAAAACTTAACATGAAATCAACAATTAACCTTAAAAATACCTGCACCTCCTCCTGTGTATAGTTGGCATCGTTGTAGAGAATAGCTAATGTAGAGGCATCACGCCAGCTTTCCAGTCGGACTCCTCTGCGACGCCATTAGCCCTGCCCGTAGAGATAAAAGTCGGGGGAAGCTTTGTGACTTACAAGTATGGGAAGAGCTGGTTGACGAGAAAGTTGAACTTTTGAACGGTCAGTAACGTTTCTCCCGTCACCTGAGATGCCACCTCTCGTGGGATGAACCGTTCGTTGATGCCGTCGCTGATGAAGAACTGTCCAGGACACTATGTTAGCGCCTTGTATTATACTCTCTCAAAAAGAAATCTTGGCATGACTTACCGGAACTGCCTCCGCATTGAAGGGCATGTGGTTTCTGTTGCATAAATATGAGTTACTCTTCCCTGATCTTACTCAAATGGCCAACGTACCCGTGCAGAAAGTTTGCCTCCATGGTTAGAACCCTGATACCAAGAGCCTCTTGGTACGGGTTCTCAAGCCAGCGATCAAGCGACGATTTGACGACTTTGGAAATCTTCTCCAACGCCTCGACTTGCGCTTGCTTGTCGTCGCGGTGGCTGGCGAGCATCGACTTGACGTTCTCGACCTTGATGACGGCGCCCGTCTCGCATATGGCGTAGAACTTATCCGCCACATCCTCCCGCAGCCACCGTCGCCCGTTTACCGGCATGGGAGACACAAAGATCTCGTTGTCCGACAGGTCGGTCGGCTTGAGCATGTCGAACATGGCAAGTATGATGGACGCTTGAGTCAGATGCGAGATGGTGAAACTGGGACCGAGTCGAGTCTTGACCCCGCTGATGATAGCCGTGGAGTCCTCGGCACTGAGGGTGAGCATTTCGATGCGTGGCACGCCGACTCCAGGCTTGAACTTGAGCCCTCGACTGCCCTAAGGATACATATTAGCATGGAAGAGTCAAGGTCAACTGGGAGGATAGGAGGTTCATACGTAATTCTCCATGAGCGCAGCTGTGTACTCCTTGCACTTGGCGTCGAAGTTGACACCCAGCGTCTCGACGTTGAGCTTCAAAGAATCCAAGATGGGGGGACACAGGTTCTCTATTTCCTGCCCCCACGAAATCTTAGGCGGCGCCTGTCCAACGGGGCTGCCTATGTAAAATGTCAAGTGTTGGAGCAGGTCCCCGAAGAACATTCGCGAGCTGATTCCGTCCCAGTACAAATGGTTCATGTGAACCAACACCTCGACGGGCGATCCGGGAGGGATCTGGGCATCCTCAGTCGGCACATTGGCAAGCAGAAAGATTTCAATTGCCATTGCAGGCGTTTTGTCGTTTGTGGCCACCCGCCGTTCCTCGATCTCATCCCGGAGGCGGTGCCCGTCAATCGGCGTGGCCCGGATATGCACGCGCTCTCTAGCCCAGGCGAGAGCTGCTTCATCGCTTCCAGGCGATTCGTACTCAATGATGGCAGCAAAATGGGCGTCCCACGATGTAGTGCTTGCGCATTCTGGGTGCTGAAAGCGAGCCTCCAGCAATGCCAACTCGAACTTCTCCTTCAAGTACTCCAGCGACAGCACCGTGGACGTCGAGTCGGCAACCTGGAGAGTTGCAGCAATGTACAAGTCATACTGGCCCTTGCGGTTCTGCCACTCCAATCCCACGATTGCCTCGGATCCGATCCCACGACGCCGGACTAGGCGTGGGTTTTCTTTGGATGCCTCCCATCTATGCTCCGATGGGGTCAAGGTGGGAAGTTCAGGAATTGGCTGGCTGCCCATGTCTTTTTTTTTTTTTCCTTCTTCTTCTTCTCTCCAGAAATCTTTCTAAGGAGTTTGTCTCTCAGTATTCACTCTCTCGATTTTGCAACTATTGAGCCAAGAACGACTTATTTAACTATTCGGACTATTTAACAACAGCCAATCGAGGCGTCGCTCGACTTGGAGGTCTGAGGGCTTCTCCATTCGGATAAGACTCCGAAGGAATCAAGATAGGCGGCCTAAGATAGGGCAACGGGAAACATAGTTGGCCTTGAGAATGCTCTCGCATCAGCGACTGGGGGGACTGAACTTTCCAAAACTGGGCTAAATCACCGAAACACAATCAGTCTACACACCGATCACTCCCTAGTAAATGCGCAATTGCCACTGGTAGACTTCATCTTACGTCACGATGAAGATTGGATAAGTTTGAAGTTGATGCGCTCGAAGAGCATCATCGTATTTGAGACATGGAACAATATACATGACTATCATGGAAGTCTCTCTTTATAAGCACTTTGGTTGTCAATTGGATTGCCTGATTTGCCCATTTGGCCTTATTAACCAGCTAAAAACTGCCGCTAGCTGCTGAAACTTGTTGCGGTTTAGACAAATACTCTTTTCTTCTTTAAAGATACTCTTCAACCTGACTATCTAAATTCGTTCAATCTAGTAATCCATACCCTGCACAGACTGTTCGTCGCCATAAACTATCCAACATCGCTGTGCTCCATCGCCCGCAGGAGAAAATCGCAGGTGCCAACAATTGACGGCCCTTTAAGCCTTTGTCAACTTGCGGAGGACCTTGACACGAATCTCCCCGAGACCTTCCTCCTTGCCAGGGACCGCCTTGGGATATCCCACAATGCGGGCATGAGTAATGTCGATGTCGTCCTTTGTAGTATTGTAGAGTTCAACGTCGTAGGCACGGACGATGCGGGACAAAGTCAAGAACATCTCAGCAAAGGACATGCTAGAGAAGTACGTGTTAGCTTAGCTGAAGGATCCCATCATCGCAGCCATCTTGTTCTCGCCGCCACGATAGCTGAAAGTACTCACCTGTAGCCAATACATTGCCTGGAACCCTTGGAGAAGTTGGTGATGAACTTCTTGAGCGGGATGCCCTTTTCAGCGGCTTCGATCCAGCGCTCAGGCCGGAATTTCCAGGGATCGGGAAAGAGGCCGTTATCGGTATGGATGAAGTAAGTCGACTGGGATACGGGAGTCTGTGGTCACCATTAGCGAACCTCTGCTCTTAAGGCAACATGAGATGGGTTTCATACTCCTGCGGGAATGATGTGGTTTTTATACGTTAGATCCTCCTTGACGGCTACGCGGCTGGAGCGAGAGATGGGACCAAAGGAGAGACGAAGACCCTCGTGGACAACTCCAGTCAGGTATGGAAGATTCTCGAGCGTGGCAAGAGAGTGCTTGTTGTCCTCGGCAGGAGGCAGAGTCTCCAGCTCTGCGCGGAGCTTCTTCAAGCACTCGGGGTGGGTAAGGAGGTAGAACATGGTGATTGCCAGAGTTCGCGAGGTGGTCTCGGTACCAGCAAAGAGAAAGACGGTGCCCTCATCCAGCATACGCTCCACGGTACGCTCGGCGGGAGGGATATGGGGATCGGAGAGAGCGCCGACGAGCACCGACGACTTGGAATCCGACGTTTTGCTAGCCGTGAACTCGCCAATACCACGAGAAAGAATCTCTTCTCGCATACGTAGGAGCTCGGCCACGGGCGGAAGAATCATGCGGATGCAGCCGTAAGGCAGGCCCTTCAGTATGGTGACTGCCGTGGGCATGAAACGGGCCAGATGATAGACCTTGGAAAGACCCATGAAGCCATCGCGGACAACGAAATGAAAATCAGGAATACCGAGGTAGTCATAGTGCTTGCCGTAGAATCGAGTGGTAATGACATCGGCAGTCAGGGCCGAAAAGACACCGTCGAGAGTGAGCACCTTGTGCTCGCTCATGTGCTGCTCGAACCGAGACAGCATCTTGCTGATGCGCTCGTGCACCGTCGGCTCGATGCCGGCAATGGCCTGCTTCGAAAAGTACGGGTTCAAGTAGCCGCGGCGGGCACGGTGCTTGTCGTGGTCGACAGTGGCGGCCGTCGCCGAGGGCACATCAAAGGCGCCGACGGTGGCGGGATCCTTGTTGGTTTTGCGAGCTCCGGCAGTGTAGATGGTGGTGTAGTAAGACGAGTCCTTGATGTGTATCTCTCGAGCGTTGACACGGATAATGGGTCCTGTAAGGGTCAGTTGATCAGGTCTCAGGTCCATCCATCTGACTTGTGAGGGGAGGGATCAATGTACTCACCATATTTCTGGTGCATCTTCTCAATCTCCCACAGGTACTGGCCATCTCGGACGACTTCATGATAGAACTCAAGGTACGGTCCAATGGCAGCCAACTTGGAGCCAGGAATCTTTCGCAGCGGGTGCAGGTAAAGGTTGTAGAAGGACAATGTTATGAAGTAAAGCAAGCCTAGGGCCGCTACCCCCCCGATGGCGTGGCTCACGGGGATGGCCTTGATCTGTTCGACGGCTGTCATGATAGGCAAGACTCTTGTTAGACGTTGTAGAAAAGGTCAGCTAAAGATGGACTAGACGGAATATCCAGAAGATTCAGCCTTCTCCTCCTATGAACATGCTTTATAGTTGATCCTAGTCTCTATAGAACGTATTATCGCCTCATGACTCAACCGAGGTTGCATACGGCCACCAACTCATGACGAGCGCGGCGAAATCAACGGGGTTCGGAGTATTTTTCTGTTTATGGCACTTCGCACTTTTCAGAGGATCGAATCGGATGCCCGGTAGTGGCAGGCCTTATGGAGCTATAATGCTTCAACCCACGTGCAAGCCATGATGTCGTATTTGCCGACGTTCGGAATCCACGCTGTGATGCACTTCCAAAGTATAAAACCATGCTCGGAAGTTGTTGAGATCTCTGCATGGTTCATGATTTGAGTTTATTGATGCATTTGGCTTGGGTATCAAGGTATGAGCCTCTGTTGTTTGTTGTACTGCTGGATTGACTGGGTGACTTTATCCCCTGATGGTCTAGGCCATAGGTGCTGTAAAGTCTTGTGCAAAACCATGCTCGAGGGAGAGTAGTTGGAATGGCCCTTGACCTACCTATCTACATGAAGATACAGGTCACAGGGATATCAAAGGCTGGTTCGTGACTTGATCTTACCACCAACCCACAGCAAAATTTGGTGTATCAAGCTATGCCACACCTCACACATTATTCTATCAAAGGTAACTCTTCTTATCTTTCTTCTATTTCCTTTGAAGAGGTAACAGCCTGCTAACTGGTAGGACTTGTATGCAAAGTAACCTTTGATATCCCTGTGACCTGTACACCTCCAAGGATCCCCCCGGTGGTCCTCTGAATGAATCACGATGATTCATCAGCATCCTATTGGAAGTGAACGCAGCGAAGCGGATCTGATCTGAAACTCTAAATGAGCGAAGTAAAGATTATCAAGGATGCCAGACAGCTGGCCAAGTTGTTAAATAGAACCCTCAACGCTTAGTCACTGGCTAGGTGTCGCTACTCGCCAAGTTCCAAGCTCTTGCTCTTGAGTACTATTTCCAAAAATGCTGTCTTTTAGCCACCCTCTTCTACAGTCGTGCATCACAACCTTGCGCACATTCTCGTTCAACTCAGTTTACCTTCCATCGGCTACAGTACTGCTAGCTCTGTATGTCTTGTATTTATGGTCTCTTCCTAAGCCAATTCCCAACATTCCGCACAGAGTCGGTGCTACACGCAGCATACTCGGTGATCTTCCAGCTATAGCTAGGGATATAACTCAGGATAATACATCATATTTGCAATGGATTGCCAAGCAGATGGAAGAGCTTCACTCTCCTATTGTTCAGCTATTTTTACATCCACTGCGTAAACCAGTGGTTTTTCTTGCCGACTTTCGCGAGATACAGGATATTCTGCTACGACGCAAAGACTTTGATCGATCTGATACACTGCGGGATTTCCTGGAACATCTCTTACCCAATCATCACATATACGAGCAGACAAATGAGGTTTGGAAATCTCATCGTCGACTGCTGCAAGACCTCATGTCACCCTCGTTCTTATATGATATCGCAGGACCTGCCCTTCACGCCAACGCCGCGGCTCTAATACGCCTATGGGATGTCAAAGCTAGAGTTGCAGGAGGGCGACCTTTCTCTGCAACGGAGGATATTCCTGGGTTTGTGCTAGACGCCGTCTACACCTTTACCTTTGGTGACGACTACAAGTTCAGCACTACAGAGCCAAAGATGGAGCTCCTCAAGCCCTTGGACGCCCAAGCACTGCAGCAACCACGAGGATCTGGTGAATCTGTCCTTGATCCGCTCGAGTTTCCTGAGGCCAAACTTGGCAGTATCATCGAGGCGACCCATGAGCTCACCAAAGCGTTCGAAGAGGTGAATGGGTCGCCAGTGATGAAGTTGAAGTGGAAGCTCCTGATGATGAGACCGCAACTTCGCAACGCCAAGAAGATCAAGGACGATTATTTACTCGAAGGGATCAAACGAGCCGTTTCGAGGCTTTCAAGCCAGCCAAGAGAAAATAGCACCCGCCAAATCAGTTCCGCAATTGATCACATGGTGCGACGGGAGACGCTGCTCGCACAAAAAGAAGGACGAAGCCCAGACTACTTTTCTCAGATAATGCTTGGAGAGGTACGTGACGACCATCTTATGTGAAGCCCTCTATTTACAATACCCAAACTCGCTTGGACACATATCTAACGATGCTTTATCAGGTTTATGGCCTGGTCCTTGGAGGTTACGACACCACAAGTACTGCGACGCTCTGGGGCCTGAAATTCATGGCAGACAAGCCGGATGTGCAGACGCAACTACGGCGCGCAATGCAGTCATCTTTTCCAGAGGCAAAGACGGAAGGGAGAAACCCGTCTTTCCGGGAGCTGACCAAGAGGCATGTCCCCTATCTCGATGCCGTCGTTGAAGAAATCCTGCGCCGCGGAGGGACCACTCCACTGATTGAACGGCAAACCATGGCCGACACCCGTGTTCTGGGATACGACATACCCAAGGGCACGACCATCCTCATGCTCACCCAGGGACCAAGCATACGCACCCCCGGCTTCGATGTCGACGAGAGGCGCCGCAGTGAGAGCTGCCGAGCAGCCAAGCTAGAGGGCAAAGAGCGCACTTGGAACCCGCAAGGCATAAACGACTTTGACCCAGACCGATGGCTTGTCCCCGGGAGCTCGGCAGGAGAAAACGGCCAAGCATGCCAGGACCGGGCCTTTAACAGGACCGCCGGACCGACGCTCGCTTTTGGTCTGGGCACGCGCGGCTGCTTTGGTAGGAAGCTGGGATATTTGCAGTTGAAGGTCAGTGTAGCAATGATTGTGTGGAACTTCGAGCTCCTGCCGTGCTCAAAGGATCTTTCCACGTACGAGGCGTTGGAGGGGTTGACTAGTATGCCGAAATACTGCTACGTGAGGTTGCAAAGAGTCGCATGCAGCTACGCATGTATGCTCTCCGTATGCTAAGCTCATATGATATGAGTTCATCGAGTCAGATGGCAGATGGATGATTTGCCTGAAT